>JACM01023654.1:0-14159 GCA_000787095.1 Periophthalmodon schlosseri | reverse complement strand
ACATGTGTGAATGAAACAAAACACAGGGGCGACAGTGGCTCAGAGGTTAGAACAGTGGGCCTCCAACCCAAAGGTTAGAGGATTGGTTCCCGCCGGACCAAGTTCTGTCATTGTGTCCTTGGGAAAGACACTTCACCCATATTGCTTAGTATGAAAGTGGAGTGTGTATGAATGATTGGTGGTGGTCAGAGGGGCTGATGGCACAGATTGGCAGCCTCGCTTCTGTCAGTCTGTCCCAGGGCAGCTGTGTCTGTAATAGCAGCTTACCATCACCGAGTGTGGAGTGAATGAATAATGAATACAGTGTAGCGCTTTGAGAGGCTTTGACAAGCCTGTAAAGCGCATTACAAGTGTAAGACATTAAAACACAACTCCAGGTCTGTTTTTGATGAGGAAACATTACAACATAGATCTTTAATTTTAATGAATGTTCCATGTTCCAATGTTATTATGGCATACTGAAGACATCTATATATCGCTATTGATTTATTCAATATCTATTTTGATTTGTATTTAGACAAAATCAGCTATGCCTACAATGGCTATAGTTGTGCATGAATATACAGTATGTGTTTGGTCAGAGAAAATAGTGTAATACACTGTGCTTCAAATGTCCCATACACAGGTAAAAGCAGCAGTAATTGCCTTTTCTCTAGCCCACGTTTGCCTATAACCTGCCACACAAACAGAAAAGAAGCCTTTCTCTTCACACTATTGTGTTTCTAAAATGACAACCTTCCAAAACTCAAGAACTAGCCCTTGGACCTTCAATTATTGTTTACATTCTTGTGCGTGTATTGAATATAATGGTGCCTTTTGGTTGATAACACTGCCAGCCATTCTTTTTGAAAGTTTAAAGAAATAAAGAATACAAAATACTATATTTACATTTAAGATGAATTGAAAACTTTAGATTTGGGGTTTTGATTTTCTGTGCAAACCATGACAAGTAGGTGCAACAGCTGAATAACAGAAAAAGTAGTTACAATGCTTTTATTTTAGTTACACATATTGCTTAGAAATGTACACATCTGTCCTTGACTATAGCAATCACTAAACCCTCAAATAACAATTGTAGACTTGAAAATATTTAAGGTAAAAAATAAATAAATGTGCCTCATGGTGCATTGCTTAAAGGGGTGATTTCTTTCCATGTATTTACAGGTTTGCACAGGTATATTGTATGAGCAGCTCTTGAGGTCAAAATCTGGCAATGCAAGCTTAGCCATGCTAGTTGTTGCTAGCATTACCATGATGGCAACTTCACTCTGGCCCCTGAAAGTTATGAAAAGCTTCACAGCAAACCAATTGAAATGAACTTTTTTTTTTTTTTTTAAATGATAAAATTCTGGTACAGCGCCTTTAGTGTAAGTTTTGGTTTCAGTGCAGCCCTTCAACAGAACAAGCGTTTTGTGTATGCTTTTGTGTCAAACAAGCTGTAGCTCTGTGTAATTACTGTTAAATATATTCAAATTTTTTCTATGTAAGATTAGAGAACAGAGTAAAGTTTTCCTGAAAAGCATCTTTCTTTTTAATTAAGGCAGGAAAACAGCGTGCACGGCTGTTGTGATATCTTTTAATGGGTATTTTTTGCCTTGCTTCTCCTCAGGCGCATTGGCTTATTGTCCATATCTGTTTTGGCTCGCAGCCCAAAGTGTTAGCAGTGCAGCCATCCGGGCAGCAGGCCGTCGGCAGCACATACCATGACCATGCCATTTCTCAGTATGCCAGTTGTGGGAGATGCTTTATTAGTGAACTAACTGTCAGTTCACGGAAGCTGGAACAGTGGACATTGCATAAGCAGCAGTGATGTGGGTAGAGCAGGCGAACATGAAACTGGTTTTGTATTGTCGAGATGTCTAATGTGCAATCGTGTCTGACAAGCCATTTGCTTGGCAGCGGTTTAAAGACGAAGGGAGCAGTTGGGTTTAAGTAGTCTCTATCCAGAATGTTACGAAACAAATGTGCGATTCATACTGTGATTATTTAGATTTTTTATTTTTGTTTTCTATCTGCTTGACCCAAAAACTGTTCAAGCTTTAAGTAAAGTTTCCACATAATTGGCAAAAGTTGTGTCAAAGATTGTCTACTCTTTGTATGGTCTGATAAGTCTCTGCATGGATACAACAAACTTGCAGAAAATTGTAGAGTCAAATAATAATAAATGGTGATTTTCATTATTTTGACATGTTAATTGGCATCAGAGCATGTTGTGTACAAGTCAACACAGTGATCTTGTACAAGCCTGCTCCAGAAATATTTGAAACCAAAGCAGATGCAAACAACTAAAAGTGGTCATGAGACGTTTGTGAATGAGTCAGCTCTTTTGAACGGTTGGGACCAGAAAAAAATGTCTAAGTTTTATGCTTTTTTATATTGATTAACGCTGAACCAACACAAGAATCAGCACAGAAGTAGAGTAGGCAACATGAGTGAGTGAGTTTTTACAACATATTTTATATCATAAAAATATATATAAATATATATAAACAAACAAACACATTTTAGCCTTGATCGTTAACCTCTGTGATTAGTTTGTAGATAAAATGAGTTCTCACACTGGCTACTGTCATATAAATAAATAGTAAAAGTGTCAGTCTTTTGAACAGCTCTTTGAAATTAACAGATTCAAAAGATTCAGATCCCATAAAAGAGTCAAAAGTCCCATCACTAACAAAAAGGTACATTCAAATGCTGTGACCTTGTAACACACACAGTGAAACCAGTCGAGAGCAATGTGTCTGCACACTTTGAAAATGGTCAGTAATTGTAGGAAAAAGAGAATTTGCATTTTTTGACTGACAGCAGGAGGCATACAGGCAATAGAAAAATGGGTCATTGAAATAATCCCAGAGATAATCATGAAAGAACAATTTTGCTTGTAATTTCCAACTGCCAGCTTGGTGGTTACTTTACAGCATTACTTCTATGCCAAAAAGTGCGTTACTTCTACAACAAGAATTAAATCAGTGTCCATCAAAGGTACTGGAGATGGAAGAGATGACTGGTAAGCTTGCATAAGCTTGAACACATTACTCTTCTCTATCACATATGGGCATATAGTGGACATCTAAAGCTGGAAGAGGTTGATATTGTGAACATGGCAGAGGACAGGTATAGCATCCTGGATAAGAGGCCAGGTGGGGGAGGCAGCGGATTTACAGGGGGAAGATGAAACACAGCATTTGTTTCACTATACATTCAGTCTCTCCTCTGTCACAGTACAAAGCACTTCAGAGAATTTCAGGTCAGCCTCTTATGTCTAAGGAAAAGTGGTCTCTGCAAAACCCTCACAAAAGACATCTTCCACAAGGTTAAAATGTGATACTTCAGATCAAGAAGTAAACATGGAGTTGTGCAGAAAGGAGGGATGCAAAGCAAGTTTGAGAGGAGAATGAGAGTACTTTTGTTTCTAAGCGAGTGACCCTAAACACCTCATGTAAAAGGCAATGTGAACTGAGCTTTGCTTTTTCTCTTCCCCTGGTTTAAACTGCAGCTTCACATGTAACAAAACACTGCTCTTTTTTTTTGCTTATACTTGCTTTGTTTTCCTATATTATTTATTTTGAATGCTAGCTTTTGAAAGGGCAGTGGCACAAAAATCATGGCTTTCAAGGTGCCTCCCTTTACCACTTTGTATATCTCATATTTAACTTTTCTGGTGGAGGGTAGGTCACCTGCTTGACTCCACAGAGAGGATATGACTTTCTTAATCTATCTTACATTACAAGTGTTTTAAATGCTAAACAAATATATTTTTTATGTTAAACAGGGTCACTTCTTCACAGATCCGATCATTAACTGGGCAGGTGGTCACATGTGGAAAATTTTGAGCAAAGGAATAACATCTTCAAGAGACAAGCAATTGATGTACCAGAAAAGTTACATAGTGAAAAGTAGCAGAAGAAGTTTTGTTTGGAGGTATGCAGTACATCCAGTACCAATAACAGTTAGTATAGTATTACTGTATTACTCATTTGATGTTGACAATATTTGAAACAATTTATTTGAGTGTTTTTTATGCTGCTGATAACCATAGACCTGAGTAGTATTCATTTTTGTGTATTTTTATATTGAATACTACTCCTGCTGTTTTCAACATTGTATTGCTCAGACTCAACTTTTTCAGACAGATTTCTGTCATCATATTCAAAATAATTGCTCAAGGCTGAGTTTGGGGAGAGGGGCAGAGGGATTTAGTAAGATCAGGCTTTGATATTTAATCAGTGCACATTAAGGCAGTGTGTGGGTGAGGGTGTGTGGAGGTTCGGGGTGTAGCTGCACAGATCAGAGAGGACTCGAGTGGTAATAATGGCTGATAATGAAGAGGTGAAAGTGGAATTAGTCACAAGGATAATGTCTTAATGTGACTCTATGTCAGCAGCAGCGGCAGTGGCATAATGAACACTGTGTATGTCTGCTGTCTCTTCAGGCTCATTTAGATCCTACAAACAGTATACACGCTATTTTATACTACCAAAACAAAAAATGCTCTTCTCACATTGTGTGAAGACTGGAGATAGGGTATAAACAAAACCTTGGACGCATGTTTTCTTTTGCCCAAAAAGACACCAGTACAGGTATTATAATATTTCATAAAAATAATACTGCTCAACTGTACTTTAAATATATAAAATCCAAATATGGACAGACTGTTTAATCAGATGTGCTATTTAATTATCCAAACAACAACAGAAATTATAATATGTGTATTATTTGTGTCTATAATTCTGTTTTCATGTTGGATGCCCTCCCGGGAAGAGCTGAGTTATATGACAATACAAATCTAATGTTTCGATGTTTTTCTATTTAATTCCTTGCTTCTCCACCCACTCCTCCTATTGGTCAGCCTCTGAGCCCTGAGCTTTCAGAGGCAGCAGAAGAAAGCTTTGGGTACGTCATAAAGATACCAATGAATCATAATAAAATTGCTTCTACAGGCCCAGTTGGAGAACATTTCATAATCTCAGACAGCCATTAACCAAAGGAGCCAATCACTTTTTAACCAATCCCGGATAAATGTTTTTTGGACATTGAATTTTCTGAAGTGACAATGGAGGAATAAGCCGAGATAGATTCCAGATGACATAGACAGCATGACAGGCTCAGTGTGGCTTAAACTGACAGTGACAGACAAAACACAGAGCCAGACATGGAGCCAGACATGAAGAGTGAGGAGAGAAAAGTCACAATTCACTGGACAATTTTATGTGATTTGAGCTTTACTTGGTTATGTCCTGAGGCACCCCTGAGGACTTCACAAATAATGTCCAGGACACAAGATGACAACTCAACAGGCAATGGAGGAGACACTAGAACTCAGGATGTAAGTCACACATTCATACACTGATACAGAGAAATGTGCACAAAGAGAAGGCATCACAAACGCCTGCTCATGGTGTCTCAGTTCGGCTCCACATCCATTGCCATTCTTCTCCACCTCTGCTGCGTCCTCCCACGCTGTCTACAGCACCACACTGGCCCCTCTGACAAGGCCCTTCACTGAAAGGTCCTGGGAACCCTGGGGGAGTCCACACTGTTACCTGTGAGCTCTCCGTGCTCAGTCCAACCCTCTTCACCGTCTACGTGCTTCTCCTTGGGTGTGTTGTCAGGGAATTTATTTCCACTGCTATGATGATGACACCCAACTTTACCTCACAGTTCCCCCCATGGTATTCCCTCCGCCACTCACCTCAGCTCCTTCCTAGAGGTGCTATAAAAGTCCAGTAGATTAAAAGTTACTTAGTTAATCTGTAATTATGTTTGTTTGTGAATCTATTAAAATTGAAATGTAAAAGTATAAGGCTGTACGCATAGCCCATTATTATGCTTGATAATTGAATATGTTGAACCTAAAGCCCTTGTTTGTTTTTATGCATAATTTCACTAAACTTCAAATTTCTTTAATTATATGTTTTAACCACCTTATACAGCTGTAGCATTTTTGCAAGTAAATTAAATCCTGGTCTGAATATTTGTTACAGTATAATTACAAGTGGTATTTCACCTTAATATCTACTTAAGTGTACTCATCACTTGCACATCAGAACTGTTTTTCATCCTCTTCCAAATGAGTGGCCCTCAGAGGCTGCTTTAAGTTTGAATTGAAGACTTCGCTCCATATACTGGAGTTGAATGAAGATGTGTTATACAAAAATGAATATTTGGTCCTCAGCTGTTTGTTTTCCATCACAGTAAATCAGATTGCCCAAAAGAGACAAACTCAAGCCAAGAGCAAGAAATGGTCCAGCTTCACAAATGTAGATTTATATATGTCAAGTGGGCCATTTTGAGCCATTCCTGTGGCTAATACAATGTGTGCCAGTGTCCTGTTACATAATCCATAGAACTGTTGAGCTGAGCTAAGATCAGGAGCCAATAGGAGTGTGTTGTGTGTTTTTGAGAACAGCGTGAATGGTTCTGACAATAATAAAGAGTGTGTCTTACCTGAGGGAGCGCAACAGAAAACATGTCCCAAACCGAGAAGACTCAGATAAACAATGTAATATCCTTCACTGAGAGACTGTTTACTCTTTATCAGCAAAAACACTGTCCCTCTCTCTCTGTTACTAACATACATCCTAACAACACAAACAATCCATCTTCCTAGTTTGAATTTTATGCATGGATTTCATAGCTTTTCTGTTTTTTTTGTTCTATATAGATTCTCTTGACTTTCTCCGGTGGAGATAATTGGGGATTATTGGATTTACACTGGCATTTTGAGGCCTTTTTAAAAAGCAGTGCCTTGGAAAGCTCATTGCAAAAAGTATAAAAGTGAAATAAGTTACTTAGATTGATGTCTGACAGACTACAGAAGTGGAGCATAAGTATTAATACTTTGGAATGGTCGTAGTAGGCAAGATCGCAGAGTGTCAAACATTGATCTTGCACATTTGTTGGCTTTAAGATACTCACTCCATCCAAAAGGGGGCAGGAAAGGTAAACTCATAATGCTCTAGGAAGACAAGCGTCTGGTTAGGAAATCACTTTCTGGGAGCACACATCAGAGAATTCATTTTAAGAGTTATGAAATGTATATCCATGATGTATATCCATTGATCACTATCACCCGATTCTTCAAGTGACCCGCACATGAGCACAGACACATCAGTATTTCTAAGAAGTCACGGCAAGTTTCATTAAAGAAACGCAGTGTGTATTATAGTTATTATATTATTATTATATTATTATAATATAGTCTAACTAGTACAGGTCGTTCACGAGCTCAATAACACAACCTTCATCAATCACCTCTTTGGTTAGAACTCTGGAGCTGACGTTTTAATATACGTTTCAACAAAAGTCAGTTACAAAGTTATAGGTCATATAAGAAGTTACTCAAGTTACTCTGCTATAGTGATAATAGTTGTGGTAATACTAATGTTTTTTTGGGTTTTTTTTTTCTGTTTTGTTTTTTTTTACTTCCCTTTAGGGCTGTGCAATTAATTTGAGGTCTGGAGCCCATCCTCTATCAGAAAAAGCATGTGGTTTGAAGAGGAGTTCAGACTTCGAGGAAGAACTGTGACTGTATTTTGTAATTAAAACTATATATTGTTTATGTTAGGAAATTAGGAAATAAATAAATAAATAAATAAAACTGCATCAAAAAGTCATATCAGATGCAGTTTTCTTCCTTCTCTTTTGCACATGATATGAATCTATGAACATTTTTTCATCAAGGTGGAGAAGTTTTTCAAAAGTGCAACTTGAGCAAAAAACTTAAATATTGTCATTTCTCTGGGATTGTGATAGTTTGAGGCGAGCTCATTATGATTCCTGGCCCAATGCTTTTTGTCACTTGAAAAGTTTGGTGACTGATGATTGCACTGAATTGTTACATTTTTTTTTACCATCCAGCCTCATACTCAATACAAAATTTACATCCTTAAGAATCCTTCAAGCTCTATTGTGTACAACTCTGACAACTTTTAAAATGTATTTCCATCCACTATGCACAATGGTCCTTCTTTCTCTTCACTGTATGACTGGCTCATGTGGTTCTTAAAGTTGCAGTTTGTATTATTTCTAAAACAAATTCACTTTTTTAGAAGGAACAACAAACACTCTCCCAAAGTATAAACACTAATAACTGAAACAACTTTGGAGCATTAATCCATTTCTCCTAAGAAAGCCAGAAATCACATCGCCATCAAGTAGCTGTTCATTTGAGATACACTGCAAATTAACTTTACATTTACTAAAAGGTATGTTCACACCTGCACACACACTACCACATTCAAAATTAGAACAAAACCCAGACTAAACCAGGACTAAACTAAGAGAAGAACAGGACCGAAGCAAGTCTGCATCAAGATCCAGGACTAAAACTAAGACTATGGAGAGTCTAAGGACAGGGGGCGCTCTGGGACAGTTATCCATTTGCTTGTTTTCTGTTGATTCATTTACTTGTCTGTTATTGTATTGTTATTGTCTGTTCTGTTCTGTTTCTGTTGGTTAAATCAATTCCCATGTTCAGCCCTAAGAGGCGACTGCTGTTGTAATTTTGGGCTTCACAAAAATAAATTGAACTGAACTGAAAATTGAATTGAACACAACGTTTTAGATACACTTGTAATGGACATTTTATTTTACATTATAGGATGTTTTAAATGTACAGGACGGTCCTGGTCTCCCTAATTTAATTTGTGCGAGGCAGACACTACGGCTTATTATTTGGAGAAAGGTTTAAATTAGCATATAGTAATTAAGAACATTTTGCACAATTCACTTCAGAGGACCGTTTTCCCCCAAATAGAGGCCTAAAGACATTCTGGAAATTTAAAATGGCAGGATTACTTTGCGAAGAAAATAGCCAGTTCCCTGTTGAGTTTGCTCTTTGCTTCAGCAGAGGCTTTGGCGTGAATGAGAGCCCTGTAGTTTGTGCTGAGGGAGGAAGATACAGTAAATGTACCGTCAGCTTTTACATTCTTCTTCAGGCTCAGAGGGAAATTATCCTATTCATTTTACACATCTTGTTTCACTAACTATTGTAATATTATATCCAGTCCTCTAAGGAATCACCTTGCAGACTAATGTGGTCATTTGGTGGCCCTTATGGTGGCTGATTTAAGTAACACTGGTCCCATCTGTTACGACCCAGCTCGGCTAGGGTCAGGGAGCTAACAAAAACCAAATGAGCCACAAGAGTGATCTCAGCGTAGCCTTTACCTCAAACAAATTAGTTGGCTTATTGATGACTTTTTCCTAAATCAAATCTCATTTTGCAAATAGACAAACACAAATAATCATAAAATCTACACTGGCAAAATACCTAACCACCTTCATGTGAAAGTCTGCGAATATATCAATGGCCCTCTAAGACGCCAATGGAATTTGAATTGCTAATGACTTCAGTCGCATTTGCTTCTACAGTATAAAAACAACACAGATAACCATATAATGTTGAGCACAAAGTGAATACAACACAATGGGTGCAGAATCAAACACTCACACACAGTTGGATCTATAATACATAATAATTAAATGATAAAATAAGAATTGTAGTAAACACATTGATAAAAAATAAATGAATTCCAAGGTCAAATGTCACTTGCAGTCCCATAATGCATCATGCCTGGTTTTAATAAAACATGGCCCATACACCTGGATTTGGTGGTCCCCGAGCAACTTCCCCGCAATAAATAATTACTTTGCTGCAAAAAAATAAACAAATGACAGGTCACACCCGCTCCACGGCCACTACAAATGATCTGTCCACAACAATATGCTGCAGAATGTGTCATTTCCTGCAGGTCACAAGGGCCATGGAGGTGTAGAGGGCCCAGGGGACAGTGTGAGTGGCTCTAGCCCAGAGGTACAGCCGTTTGTATGGGTTTAGTCAAAACAAGAAAGCCAGCACACGATTAGACATGATTTGATTTTTCGTATATGTGTTTCAGTGCTATTATTCTTTCTAGTTTAGTTCTCCTTGTATATACCGGTTTGGTCCTAGTCCTGGTTTAGTTCATGGTTTAGAAGAAATACAAAATTTAGACTCATTAATTAAATAATTCAAGACACTTCATCCAACTTGCCTTTGACAAATGTAGTGTGTGCATGAGCCTGGTGAAGGTTGGAGAATCATGGCGTAGCTTGGCAGCCTCGCTTCTACTCCAGGGCAGCTATGACTACAGAAGTAGTTTACCACCAGTGTGTAGAGTGAAAGAATGATGCATTGTAGACCGCTCTATCTAAGTATCTTAGTATCTTAAAGAAAAAAAAAGGAACTATTTATAATATTTGTGAATGAATGCCTCTAAATTGAATGTCAAAAATGACACTTCGTTTTGTGACCCATCTTACATCTTGCTTCTATCCCTCTCAGCAGAGCAGTAGCAGAGAAGTCCTGAGTGTGATATGTGCAATTGTGAAACCCAGAGGAAGCGCTTCCCATGGCTCCCCGAAGTGTTGCTGCTCTTACCAAATGGAGCCAGATCCTACAACATTTCACAAAGCCCTGACAGTATTCTGATGGACAGCTCTCAAGTGGCAAAATCTCCTTATGTTTCTGATGTAATTTAATATATTATATTAAAAGGGCCGTCTAGATAATCAAATTTGAATGGAGATCCAGCCATTTCTAATAGTCAATGATACGCTGTTGTCTTTTTAATTGAGAGGTCCACTGTCAATCCTCTGTCAGTAAAATATATGGTTTGGAGCAGAGTTCTGACTTCGGGGGAAGAATTTAGAATTTTTCTTTTGAATATGAATTAAGACAAAATAAAACCGTATTAAAAAAAACAACAACTGATCAATATGAAGGAAAAAGATTATTATTTTATTTTTATTTTTTTTTGGTAATTTTGCAAACACTGCATAAATGAATGTCATATAATCCATTTAGAAAATTAAATGCTGCTGTTAAGACACACACAACACAATTTATAATATTTGGCCCTCACCAGAGAGGCCAAATTTCATAAAGAGATTTTTTTTTTTTTCTGACAAAATAATCACATTTTTGACCCCCTGAACATTGAACAATTATTTATATTCTTTATTATTTCATAGAAGAGTCAAGGTATTGTCGTCGCAGGCGTTTATTTCTTTTTAGATTGAATGAAGTAAGGAATTAATCTTTCCCTTTGAATATCAATAGGCAAATATAACGTTCTAGGTGATTTTTTTCCCAATTGTAGCTAGTATTACATAACTTTAAGAAAATATACCTTGTTTCTCCTGTAGAAGAAGTCACGCACAGTGCATGATGGGATATAGCAGTGCGCGAAGTCTGCTCGGATGCACACTTCGTTCACAGCCGATCTCCATGGAAACGCTGGAAACGCAGGGCACATCTGTCAGCCACATTTGTCGGGAGCATGAAATGGGACAGGCCTTGTCGCGCCAGAAGTGACGTAAGTGCCCTTCAAATGCAGCTGACTAAGTGTGCAACCATGGAATTGAGACACGGCCATTAGGACTCTATATCAAACAGGAAGTCGGCCATATTGGATGGCATTTCTGCCGCCACTTTGACATACATTTATATGAAACCTATCTAGTCCTAGGTTTTTGATCCAAAAGAGCTCACACTCCACATGCGATATCTATGTTGATAATCAATAGTTATCAATTTTTGTTTTGGATATTCATTATGATTTTTGTGTAGCATGCTGTTAAATGTCTTTATTTCCTGTTTCTTTGATAACTGCTCACGGCAACCTGCATCAGCCTACAGAGCTACAATTTTAACAGTGCAAAATCAAAAGCCTGAATATAGCAGAGTAATGAGCACATAGCCAATGGTATGACTATAGCGCCCCCTACAATATACATAAAAGGTCCAAAATTATCCAATTATCACAAAATCTAGAGAATGAATTGTCTTCACCATAACATACAAAAAAATCAATTGGACCGACATCATATTGTTTAATGTTTGGACTGTGGAAATATAAACATCCACTATTTCTTATTGGACTTTCCAAATCTATATAGAGAGACAGAAATTACTTAAACATTATTTAGGTCACTCTGATTGAAAAAGTCAATTGTACTATAGCTTTATTATGCATGAGGTTGCTGGTTAAAGCCATGGGACCCCACCAGTATAATGAAAGTTACATCTGTAACTATGGTTCTATGAATCACGGATGCAAAGTGCAACATGATTGGAAATTGACACAGACATTATTTAGGTCACTCCAGTCAAAAAAAGTCAATTACACCATAGGAACCTAGTGTATTATGCACAAGTTGCTGGTTCAATGCCCTAAATCACACCAGTAAGTCCATTAAGAGGTGATCGCCTCTTAATCGCCTCGGAAGGGACGCGTGCATGGTGGAGAGGGCATCATCGCTTGCAGCTTTAATGCTTCATGTATTATTTATTCCCAAAGAATTTTAGAGCCAATTATATGAATTCGAGAGCAACTTAAATTAATCATTTTTATACGCTGCTAAGAAAAAGTTGAATAAAGGATACTTGGCTTATTCCTTGGTGTTCCAGAAACAGTTTCAACAGTGTTTTTTCTTTGGTGAGGCCGTGGGACCTAAAACAAAAACATATTTGAGCAAACCCAAACCCCTGTCAGTGGATATGTATGCACACCAGAAATCTGATAATTATTTCTGGAGTGATCAGATTATTGGCTTTGAGCTCATCCCTGGTTTGATGTGTGGAAATGGTGTTGTTCTGTATTAGACTTGGCTTACATCTGGTGGTACTTGGAAAGTAAAATCTTTTCTTGAGGACCATGGCCCTAAAATATTTCTGGTAATGTAGAACTTATTGAATTCACACAGAGACAGCAGTGGTAAGGAAAAAGTCTTGAATTGAGAGAAACAGTTCATTTTTGTGGAGCATTTTTCTGTGGAGCATCTATTTGCACTATTTGTTTTGGGCACTTGACTTAATTAATATTTGATGGGTTTGGAGAGTCATGGAGGTGGAATAGTTAGTATTTCTTACAGTGATTGTGCCCATAAAGTCTGCAGATGAAACTTAAACAGCAATGACAGTTGTGATTTCACAGATATGCCAAAGTATCAATTTTGTTCCAAGAGAACAGATTATAAATAGTGGAAGTGACATATTTACTCCAAAATATGTATTAAATAATTTGATTCAAACAAGAATTGCCTGTGCAGTTATGGTCTCAGAAGAAACTTGAAGGAAACACTTTTTAAAGCACATTTCAACAAAACAGTTAAGGTATGGGTATTACTTTATCAATCCCTCGTGAGGGAAATTAATTCTCTGCATTTGACCCATCCTTCAACCAGTGCCACTGGGGCAACCTGGCAGGAGCCCAGGGACCCATTTCCAGATTTTGAGCTAATCTTAATTGGCAATGATAGCAGTTCTTGACTCAGGTACATTTATTTTCCCCTCAAAAATGCACCCATATAGAGGTGAAAGTGTGCTTATTGAAATGTACTGTAATGAGGTGAGGTTTGAAACTTATCTAGTGACTTTACACCACATCACAAATCAGTACTGACATAAAAACCATGCCTCTTTCATGAATATTTAAACTACTACAGATGTCATTTTCTAAGTCCAAAAGCAGAGAAATGTAGATAGTACCTTACCTCTTTAACTGTAAATGAAAAATAGCTGGTTTGGAGCCTTGTTTGTCCAGTCTCTCAGACATAAAGTGTGTCTGTCCTCTGCAGTGTTCAATAAGAAATGACCTGTCCAAGTACAAGAATTCCATTATATACGGATTTGTCCTGTCATATTATCACAGAAATATCATTCCAGGACTCGCCAACATTCTGACTGATGAATATGCTTATCATGAATAGGGTCATTATTTTTTCAAAATAATGTGTAGATTTACTCAAATACAATAATTGATACAAAATGTGAACATGACAGGAGCTTAAAAAGCTAAATATAACTGTATTACCGTATGCGTAATATCAAAGTCATGACAAATAAACAATTCAAAACACTGCTGCAAACTTAATGATAGAATAATTTCAATTTCCTTTGGGATCAGTAAAGTATCTAGCTGTCCAATGTTTTGTTTTTGTTTTTAAAACAAATTACAACTACATTCAACTAAATTATGTAGTTTAAATCTAATCGAATGTATTTATGGTTTATAAAACATCTTTTATTTATTTTCTAAAACTACATCAGTCATTCTGTCCATATCACCTCAGAGGAATATCTGCAATCAGTCAACAGTAAATGTAGGCTATGT
>KN477846.1:49672-76938 GCA_000787095.1 Periophthalmodon schlosseri | reverse complement strand
GGGGGGTGGGAGGGGGGGAGGAGGGGGGGGGGGGAGGAGGGGGCTGACGTCTGTGTGAGTGCAGCAAAGCCTGGTGCCGCAACGAGCTTCTGGGAAATAGGTGGTGCTGGCGTCCTGATGGCGGTCGGCCGATTTGGTCAGTCAATCATTCGGGCCGAGGGCGGGATGGAGGAGGAGGGAGCACAGTGTTATTGTCGATTTGGAAAATGTTTGGACTTGAAACAGAAATGTTTTGGCCTCTGAGGAGGTGAGACGTGTTGGTGGGGGTGGTTTCAGTGAGGTGAAAGAATGTCAAAATATACAAATTGATGCTAAGCTAATGTTAATAAAAGATTCACATTGTAGTTTTGATTTTGTGGGTGAAGAGCTTGACGCCTCATCTAGACCTGTGGTAAGCTAATTTAAATGATGAAAAATTACTGGATAAGAGCTGTTCCTAAAATTTGACTTAAAGGTTGAGTTCACGTGACATCACAATATTCTGAAATCCCTATGGTTCAAAATTGAGCTGGACAGGTCAGAATTCTGTGGTGCAATTTGCAGTTTAATGGTCAGATTGCAGATTTGTTGACCTGGTTTATGGTTAATATTTATGTAATTTAATGGGCCTATCCACATGAAACAAAAACTGGCACAAAGTTCATCATCTTCTCTGTCAGAATAAATAAACAAACTTTTTTTTTTCTCTATCTTCAGAAAAATGGTGCCATTAGTCATCTCCAAAGATGCAATTGTTGTCAGTTGAAAAGACTTAAAGACATGAGATTAATATGGCAAGTCTGTGGAGCCAGTGACAGTGAATCTCTCATAGTTATATAGGCCCTTCCCCACCATCTGACATTATGGCATTATCAAATTGTAGAATGTGAACGCAACCTATTGAGAATTATATTGGTCATACTCAGCCAGCCTACAGTTTAGATCCTTGTTTAATAGGCAGGTAAAAACTATAGTAAAAACTAAAACTAATGACAAAACTAATACAAATAATTGACAATGCATTTATTGTGTTAAATGAATGCCTTCTTTGCAAGTAAATTCTCCCTGCATTTAGGTTGGAATTTTCAGCTTTTTAGCTAGGTTTTATTAATTATGTTTAGCCAGGCTACAGTTTAGATCCTTGTCTAATAAAAGGATCATAATCCCATTTCAGATTTTAATCCATCCAAAACTGTAAACACTGCCATTTATCTTTGACTAAACTATATTTTAAACCAGTCTGTTGCAAAGGTCAGTCTTTCTCATCACTGAAGCCGCCCAAAAGTGGTGGATGTGGTTGACAGGACGCACCAGCACACTGGAGGCAAGTTAGACCAGCACATGCAGACTATGGTCACAGATGTGGGAGGGTCATGCTGTCCGGCAGAACAGCCCAAAACACACTGCACCTTGTACCTTTAATCTGACGCCGGATCTTGGTCAGGTCTGTCATCCATTTGAGGACTTTGGGGTTAGCTGCTTTGTCTCCATGAGAGGGCTGTGCACACAGGAGGCAGGTTAATCAGAGAAAGTCACATTTTAAGCTCCTATATTGTGCAAAATTGACTCTTGTGAGCTTTAAGACATGGTAGAATGTTGTTACCTCATCAAAACATACCTGGAGTTGTGTTTTGTTTCATTCACAAATGTTTGAGTAACCCTTTGTGTCTTCTGTTTGACAGAAGAACTAAATATGCAGGGTTTGTGTGTTAAACAAGTGTGAATGAAACAAAACACAACTCCAGGTATGTTTTTTATGAGGAAACATTATAATGCTCTTTAAACATCCCTACATTAGTCTCTCAAACATCAAACCATATAACATATATAAATACATTACTGTCATGTAAAGACTATTGGTCGTACCTTATAATTTCGTTCCTTCTCAAACTGTTCTTCAAATTGTTTGATTTTCTTCTTCAGATGCTGGAGCTTCTTGGTGAGCTGGTGTGTGACTGAGTCTCCTCTCATGGCCTCTTTAGAGCCAAATGATGCTCGTCGGGGTCTGCTAAGGATAGTGAGACAGAACCAGAGTAAAAACAAGGGCCAAAATCTGGCTGGATTGCACAACAGATAATTAACTGAATAAAAATACATGACAACACCTTTACTTTGTTAAATGAATGACTTCTTTGCAAGTAAATTGTCCCAGCATTTTGGATGGAATTTTCTGTGTTTAGAACTCACCACAACTTCCTGGATTTTTGTAGTTTTCTTCTCAACGTTTTCCCCACAAACTGCCACTTGACCAATGTATATAATTAGAATAAGATACTAATATTGCGATATTGCTCCATGACAGAAAATCAAGTGTATGGGATAGTGTCAGGTCAGTGTCAGTGACAGGCAGTTGGTTTCCCATGATTCTTACTAACGATGTGCCTGACTGGACAAAAAAAGGTGACCTGATAGTAGCTTCTGTATTAATTATTACTTGAAAAAGGCCATGTAAAATAGATTATATTTTATAGTTTATTTTTTTCTTATTTAACAGCTTTTACCATACAATACATGATGTAGAGAGCATTTATCTTGACAAGAATAAATTAAAATCAGGTACAGGCCCTCATGTTGGATTGATAGAAGTAACAATAACACTGCCAGCCCCATTATGACAGAAGTACCCCTACTCACCTGTGTGTTTTGGTGGGTGAGGTGCTGTCTGGGTCCTGCTGGAGAAACCTCTGGGCGCTGTGAGCTCCAAAGTCCAGGAACCTTCTGGTCAGCGCGTGCGGATGTGCGCGGCTGGAGGAGGGGGACAGCTCCTGGCTCGTGCCCTCCTCCTCGCCCTCCTCGGCCAGCAGCAGGGGGGGCAGAGGGACCATGCGGCCGGCCAGGGGGGACAGCTGGGCCTCTCCGCTGTCACTCTCCCCCTGCCAGGACATGAACGCCGGGATAGGGTCTGAGGAGAGAGAGAACAAGTCCAAAAAGGTCAACTCAAAAGGGGGATTTCTGGTTCTCCTTTAAAGGTCCTATATTACGCAAAATTGACTGAGCTTTAAGTCATGCTAGAATGTTGTTACCTCCTCAAAAACATACCTGTAGTTGTGTTTTGTTGTATTCACATATGTTTTAGCAATCCTCTATTATTAGTCCGTCTACATCTCCAAAGCTCAAAATGCTCTGTTCCACCTTGTGATGTCATGTAGTGGTAATTTAAGTTAACAGTTACCTTTTACCTTTTGTTCAGTGAGATTGCCCATTCTATGGCTGAAATTATCCAAATGATTCTAGTGAAGATGCAGAAACAAAACACAACTCCATGTATGTTTGTGATGATGAAACGACATTATAAAACAGATCAAAAAATAGCGTAATATGGGCCCTTTAAAGACTTTGAGATAGTTTGTGTTACTCTCAGCAAAAACAGCAGGAGGAAGGAGAAAGTTGTACAGAACAGAACAAAGGTAGGCCTGTCATGATAACACATTTTTAAGTCGCTATGTAATCTCTCAGTCGTCGAGGTATGATCCATAGTAAAAGAAAAATTCAAATCTATCAAATCTGTCTGAAGGGAGGAGCTAAGGCAGTGTCCACCAGTGATATGACCAGAACTGAAGAAGCAGCTTGGATGAGCAGCAAAAAGTCTTCACTCCTACAACTTTTCAGTCCAGTTTTTGTCCAGATTTGAATTTTTTTCACTATAAATTTTTAAGTGCAATATACTGCTAGGTAAATATAGACGATAGACCAGAATATTGAAACCAAACCATAATGCAGCACTGTCCCCAAAAAACTGAGACGGTGCAATCCTTCAGTGACCCATAATGATGTGAATTAGTAAACAAAGTTTCTAAAACTCCTCCCTTTGGGGTTGGACTAACTCAGAGTAGAATAAATTCCCACTATATCAGTTAGTTAGTTAGTATCTATTATGAGTCATAAAATTAAATATTTCTATGGCTCAAATTTGAATTTATTTAATATATTAACTATCGTGACAGGCCTAGACAAAGGAGACACCAAGAGGAATCCATATTGCATCAGAAACGTTAAGGAACTATATGTAGCCTGCACTCTTACCATTTTAAAAAAAATGAAACTACAACTGAGTGCCTTAATGTGCGTGTAGAGGACACATACAAGTTTTTTATATGGCCAGGTCATGCCTCATGTCAAAGCTCAGAAGCTCCAGAATTCTCTCACCAAAATACCAACATAAACAACTTGGTCATCATGTCCAATGTTTATGTTATTAAGAATAACTCAGCATTACACGTTACGACTAAAAGCTATATTTGATTTACCTTGAATCCGGGATTAGGTAAAGTTTAGGAAAATTTAGTCTTACACATGGTTCCTTTAAAGGAGACATATACATATTTTATCCTCATCATTAGCTTAGAAAGGAAAAAATTGCAAAATTATCATTTGACACCAGAAAACAGAGCAGTATGTCTTTATGCTTTGTTAGGTGACATGCAAAGGTACTTCAGTTGAAAGTCAGATATTTAGGCCATAGTTCACCAAAATAGTTTAGAGGAGGACACCTTCAAACATCCGGGCCTTCTCCGAAACCTATTTTAGTTTTTGGCAGGGTTTAAATCTGGCACTTCATTAATACACTGCCAGTCAAAAGTTTGGACACACTTTCTTATTTATAGTTGTTTTTTATCGTCATGACTATTTACATTGTAGATTCTCTCTGAAGGCATAAAAATTTGATAAAAAATAAACTTAAAATAACTGAAAACTTTAGATTTTTTAAATAGCCACCCTTTGGTTTGATCACTGACATTCCTTGACCCTGACAAGGCTCAGCTGTGAAGTGAAAACCATTTAAGGGAACTTTTATTTATTTAAGCAGGAAAGTCCAGCTGAGATTTGGAATCTCTTTTTCAGGAGAGTCCTGGCCCCAGAGGGGAGCCTATTGTAGTTGATTTTAGTGGTAGGAGAAACAAGAGCATCCGGAGGAAACCTATGCGGGCATGGAGAGAACATGCAAATTCCAAACAAAAAGGCCCTGTGCCTCCCTGGAGTCGAACCCAGGACCTTCTTGCTGTGAGGCACAGTGCCGTCTTCATCATGAAGCTCATTGAGAGAAGGCCAAGGGTTTGTCTTTGCCTCTCGCCGCAGTCTTTTATTGAACTGCTTCGTTTTCATCATCACAGTGCTCTCATGAGCAGCCAAACTCACTCGTGGATCTAAAATACCCTGCTCTCTTCACTGTTATGCAGTTGGGGTGTGCAGGCTGTGTGTGGAAACAAGTGCCGTAAAGGTTCTGTATCTTCTGTTTCATGTGGTTTTAACTAATTATTATAATTAAACGAATCATCGAGGCAGTAAAATTTAAGTTTTTCAGTAATCAAATTACTCTATTTACTTGATTAATCATTTCAGCCCTAATCCAAAATGTAGAAAGTAGTCAACATCAAGAAAAAAAAAAAAAAAAAACATTGAATGTGTAGGTATGTCCAAACTTTTGACTGGTCATCTAGGTTAGTGATTCAAGTTAGTAGCCTGGCACAAAATTTTACAGTAATTATGAATTTGTTTGGAATGAGACAGCATCAGGACAGTATGTAGATGTTTGGCAGACATGACACTTACCCTGGCCTTCTTTCTGCAGGTGCATACATGAGAAGTCTATGGGAGGGAGGTGGGCATGAGGGGGGGATGGCGCTAATGGAAACGGAGGAAGAGAGCGACAGACACCAAGGATGGAGGAAGAGGATGGAGAGAGACGGGCGGTGAGATCAATCATTCACAATAACTACGGTAAGGATAGTGGTGTAATAGTGGAATCTATTGTACAAATAGATATATTTTTCAACATAGTTTCTAAGTTGCTTTCATATTTTATAATAAGAGTATCAGATGAAGAATAGACCAATAATGTTTTAGAGTGACTGGTAGTAAATTAATGTATGTATGTATGTATGTATGTATGTACTGTGAAATTGACTTTTTGGCGCTTAGTCAGACGTTGTTCTCTTGCCAAAAACATGCCTGAAGAGGATTTATATATCATCCATGCATGTTTGAATAATCTTGCATTAATATAGGATTTTCAAAACAATAAAAGGTAGCATGGTGATCTAAATATGTTACGTTAATACCCAAGTGTTATAACTGCTCTTTAAAATACATAATTCATCTCCTGGCCTAGAGCCTTAAATAAATGACAGTAAAGATGTTAAACTTTTGATGCTATCCTAAAGGCAATGTACCTTCCCATTGGTTGTCGGTGAACAGCTGCAGGTGAGGGGAGGAGCCTGTGTGTGGTTGGCACGGTGACAGGTGGTTTCGGTTGGGCTCGCTGGTGTTGGCGTTCTGATCACACTGGCATGGATCCAAGTCCTGGATAAAGGAGACAAACGGCTAAGTATAACCACCTACTCACAGTTTGGAAAACAACAGGTTGATATGTATTTAGGCGACAGTGACTCAGGTTGTAGAGTTGTGTAAGGTCTTTTAGGATTAGTGCTTTGTTACAATCTTCAGTGCACACCGTCAGTGTGTCCCTGGGCAAGACACTTCACCAAATGTGCCTGTATATAAATGTGGCTAGTGAATGAATGTGATGATTAGATGAAAATGCATATTATACAGAATGTACTACAGTGATCCATCTATTGCATTACTGATGCACTGATCCAGCTTTTTCAGTTCTGATGCCGATTTCAAAACTATAGCTTTAAGTATCTGCCGATAACCGATATCAACTGACACCAGCGCAAAGACTGAAAATAGCATTTTATTTACTTACTACAAAAATAAAATAAGACAAAATTTATCCAAATGTGTTATGTAGCTGTTAATCATCCCTAAAGTAACTACTGGATAGCTTTATGTAAATAAAAGTTCAAACATTATGAGACTTTCTGGGCCGACTACAACCAGTAAATGGTCTTATTACCTCAATTTTTAGGCCCAACCAAAATATCGTCTGAACCGATATTAGGAGGCAGATATCCAAACCAGAAAATTCTTCTGTATTGGCACCAATATTTGAGACCAGTATCAGATCTGCGCATCCCCAATTATAATTTATCAGCTATTAACACTGGTGTATGCTTTGGCACTTACACAGCATCCATTGTCAGTTTCTTCCATGATATTACAGGTTTGATTGTCCTGCCTGAAAAGATAATACATATTTTATTGTGCAAGAAAAAAAGAACACCATTATTATCAAATGGTAAAATAGTTCATTCAAAGTTCAAAGGTTGGTGGGTAATTTCCCTCAGATGAAAAATGTATTGTCTCCCAAAGCATGTCGTAGTGATTGATTTATGCATCATCTTACCATTAACTGAATATGATCAGAAACCATTTTCCTCTGGCATCTAAATATAAGTTTGGTTTAATATGTAAATTTGAGAGAGTACATAGTTTCTTTTTTAAATTACCTGCAATATCTGTGACACTATGATGCATTAATAGCGATGAGAGAGATCACATAAACAGGCAATAAAAACAAGCATGACTGAGAAGGTTTAGGGGTTGTACAACAAGCTCCTTCTTTAATTAACTCTGTTGGTGTTGCTAGGCTAAAGTCTGTAATTTAAGCTTACTCAAATATGATGGTGGATTACCTGGCAGTGTTAATGTTGTTTTGATCCAAGTCCATCCCGGAGCCTTCCTCTGGGGTGGCCTCTGAATCCTAATAGAAAACAAACATATCTCATATTGGGGATATAATTAAAAGCTTGGCTGATATAAAAATAAAACATCTGTTATTGGAAAAAAAAAACATACAAAGAAGTACTGTATAATTACATGAGTAAGGCAAACAGCATTAGTTGGGAAATACAGCCCAGTTTATATTAAAAAATTTGAACATAGTCATAAGCACATTTTAACACATCGTCCATATATTTTAAAATTAAATGATTTCTCAATTTTATAATTTCAATAAGAACAAAGTTTTCCAGTATATTTGACATGTTATAAGACCAGTAGGGGGCAGCAAAGTAAAGCTCAATTTAGCAAAAACTATGAAAAAAAATCACAGAATTAAAGACAATGGAAAGGCGCTAACACACTCTGTTAAAACCTCAAGTAAAAATACAATATTTGTGTCTTGCTCAAAGACACCAAAAAAATTCAACAGTGTACAGCACATAAAGGGGCACAATATTAAGTTTTCTGGTTGAGGGTTCGTCACCTGCTTGTCTCATAAAAATGTTACTGCTTTACCTGGAAGATTTCACAGTATGGTATAAGACTTATCTGTCTGTCTATCTGTCTTTCATTTATTCAAATTTCGGCATAAAATACTTTGTTTGCTTGTCTCCATGGAGATTGAGAAAAAACTTTGTCATGGAGTGCTTGTCTCCATGGAGATTGAGAAAAATAGCATAAAACTTTGTCATGGAGAAAAGGAAGGTATCAAACCCTCTACCTGAAAGCTTGCATAGTGGCTCTTTAAAAATAGTGCTTAATAGTTTTTTCCAACCGACCTCTTCATCTCTCTGACTTTGCTCGGCTGGGGTGTCTTCATCTCTGTCACACAAAAGATCTTCCGTTTCTGTTTGTTGCTCTTTGTCACCATGGCGACCACATGCTTCCTTTGCGCTAATCCTGGAAAGAGTAACAAAGAAGTTATTCCGCAAATCTAATAAAGTCTAAATAAGGCATCGGGCTTCATTGCACCCGTTACATAATACATCCTAAAGAGACACTTGAGTTTATTGCGTCTTAAAACTTTTGGTGTTATGTCAGGGGAGAAAGTCTGGGGCATGTTGTTTTGTCTTGGAGGTCAATCTGGGCTCGCACAGCTGTTGCCTGCAGTACTTACAGTTGTCTCATTATCAGTGGTGCCTGTGTGTAACCAGAGCTAGCGCCCGCCTCACACACAATGTTCAGAATGGTAAAAATTTTTCCTTAAGAGTCACCTTACACTGCTTTCGTGCGTACAGGCTCGCAGGTCGTGTCCCTGAGCAGGTGGACAATTTAAACAGGTCTGTAGTCTTGATATTTGTGTGTGTGTGTGTGTTGTTGACACTCACCTCTGCTTTGTGTAACTGCCCAGGTCTTGGTCAATAGAGGTCTTCAGCTCCAGGAGATGGTGCTCCACGGCCGCTCGGATGGTCTGTTGGATTATCCTGGAAAACAAAACAAAACCATTAAAAATAAGCGACACATTAATGTTATTTTATGTACTGTAACTAACAACCAACTTATTAATGTATCTATAATGTACATGCAAGGTAAGGTTGGCCAATATAAAAATCAAATTCTGATCTGATGTCTGACGATATGCTATTTAGGGCTGTAGTCAAAGAAATTCTTGGTTGACTAAAGGGATGCCCAGTCGACCGATTAGTCGACTACAAGAAGGCGTGGCAAAAAACAATCAAAACTACTATGGTCTGACCCAAAGTGTCCATGCAAAACAACCATTTACACAGAAATGTACTAGAAAAAGGTAGATTAACTCCCAAATCATCAGCTAACTCACACCATACATTCTCCTATGTGCTGTTGTCCCATATCAATCCTCAAACTCTAAAAATAATTAATAGACTGATACAAGTTTTGGCCGATTAAGACTCCATTGACCGATTAATCGACTAAATGAAAGGCCAACAGCCCTAATGCTATTCTAGTGATACTGCAGCTCTGTGCTCAAACACTGACACTTTACTCCAAGTCAAGTTAACACAATCAACAATGCAATGAAATGTGTTTGCATGAGAACTGACAACTCGCTTATAAACTGATTGCAGCACACTGACATCACACTGTTGCCCGTCATAAAGTGCTGGTTGGTCAGCCTCTGTCATGCTCTGAATGAGTGGCAGGTGGATATAACCAATCACAGTGAAGTATTAGCTTTCAGAAGCAGCAGATGGTATCTTAAATAAACTAAAGCCAACTTTAATTACAGCCAAGTGTATCTTAAATAAAAGTAAGCGGGGTGGGGGTGGGGGTCACTTTCCATTTGAATGCTGTTGAGATTAGGGAAGTAGGACTGAAGCAGGAGTGAAGGCAAACTGAATTAAAATTATTGCCAGCATGGTTATTGCCAAAATCTATGCAATATATTCTGTAATGTATATTTTGTAATTAAGTAATTATTATTTTGAAGTAATTAAGCTAAGCCATTACTGCTCTTTGAGCAGTAATGTTGTGGAGACTGATATGTGGAATCTGGTCTAACTGTGCTGCTGGAATCGAGAGCAGAGCTTATAAAAAGGTAAAGGTCTCTCTGATCTCTGGACTGACCCTCTGGACTGACCCAGGACCAGCCACTCACATGTTCAGTCACTCTAATGAACATGGCACCGCTTTGAACTTTATGTAAAACATTTCTTTGACTGTCTATTATTATGTACATGTAATAAAGTTAAAAGCTTTGTACCTGATTTTTACTGTCTTAAAAACGTGTAAAACAGAACTCGTTCATTATTAACCATTTCCAGTGATCCAAAGTTGTTCCTCACTCCTAATGCATTTATAAGCGCTTTTAGCACTTCTCAGAAGCCAGAGTGGAATTTGCCTTCACAGTATCCCTAACAACTACCACCATGTTAACAGTGTACTTCCTGGTCCCCAAGAATTAAAACATTTAATAATTAGGCAGTACGCAGTGGTCTTATTCAACCCTAAGAGCTGCTTTTACAATATCTCTACAAAATAAATTTTACTTAGATACATGAAAAAAAATCAGGTACAGCCCCTTTAACTTTACATAATACTGATTATATTAAACAATGACTGTGGCAACATTGGCCAAAAAGCAAAATATTCAGATTGGAACATGTATGCACTGAAAATTGGTGTATGCATGGTGCCTTAAAGAACAAATATTATGCATTATTTATATTGTTATTCTGCTTTAAACATGTACCTTTGCTTTGGCATTTCATGACTTAGAACTTAAAATAATGCCTAATAAAAAAACAAAAACAAAAACAAACAAACATCATCGTCAACATCATCAACAGCCTCAGTGCTCAGCATACTCTGGTGCAGTTTGCCGTGGGAATTACCACAGAGAAAACAATTTAACTAAGTAATGACGAACATGTCATAATACAAGCACGCAGAAGTAATCAACATGATTTGGCGGCCCAAATGCTTAAAACGATGATTTATGGACTTAAAAACTGCACAGGGTTTATCTGATGTCATAGTCCTGGGAAAATTCGAACGTTTAGTGAGGCTCGGAGGAAAAGAACTTTTTACAGAATATTATGAAACCAGTGAATGAAGCCAAATACAACTCTAGGTATGTTTTTAATCAGGGAACAATATCCAAACATGGTTAAAAGCTCATAAAAGTAAATTTTACATAATATGTGTTCTTTAATTGCAGTGATTACTAAAAACATCTCATCCTGTTGTACCTAACAAAGTGTCAACCTATGTGTATGTTAGTTATGTCACTGATAACCTTATGTCATGTCAAAGCTACCATTTTCAGAATTACACTGGTCCTCTCTTACCCCACCTCTTACATATAGCCCATTGGATATAAGGTCACTTAAATTTAATTTTACTTGTAAACATACAAATACCACATGTCCACAATTTGCCACTTTTTATTTTCACCATTTGCTGTAAAGAAGTAATGTTATTTATACCTTTTTGAAGCCATTTATCTTGTGTATCAATAAAGTTAGTTTGAGTCCAAGTTAAAGATACATTATTTGAAACTTGCAGAACCTACAACACAGCAGAAATGGACGCATTAGACAACAAGATCTATTGTGCTAATTTTGACCAGGGCCTGGGAAAGAGCTGACCTAACACTTTAGTACATGACTTTAGGCTTTCCAACAGCGCAGAGGTATTTCTATTTCTTTAGGCACATCCAGCAGAAATGAGGGCATTAATCACACACAACAACCACAGCCCTTGCAACTTCAAGAAATGTTCTCCACAGAACCGTCTGATTAGTCACCACGGTTACAAGTGTCAATGTGTAACGGCTGCTTTTTCAGTAGGAAACTAGGGCACATGGTATTCAACACAGGCTTTCTCGTGGATACAAACACACGCATACAAAGATTTCATGGCATTTAATTATGTTATGGGATTTTTGTATTAATACGTGGAATATGTTTGTAAGAATGCACAATGCAACATTGTAATGACATTAGGGGTTGGGCGATATTAACCAAAATATCTTAATATCTTTTTTGACTATCTGTTCTGACACTATTCAAACTATATTATAGCAATCCAACAGAAATGCACTAAAATGTGCTTGTAAATTTCTTGGTTGAGGTTCAAGTATCGCACAAAACTTAACTACCAAAATAACTTAACCTTTTTGAAAGAATATGCTGCAGGTTTTTCTCCCCAAATCAGTTCTTTCTCTAGCCTTTTTGGCCTAATTTTGCATTCCTCCAACTACAATATTCTCATTTTAAAAAATACATTTCATACCACTAATTTAAAGTGATGGGTGATATCGGTTCTAAGTTCTAATGTCGATCTGTTGCCCCAATCTTTATGTGTCATTCCTAGAGAAATTAGGCAAAAAATATGGCTGTATGTTTAAACAATTATGTAACTATTTATTTTATATCCCAGATAAATACATTTATTATTCATACAAAAGGGAAAAGTTCATTTGTGAGCTTTACTTCAACTTAAGATAAATGTGTGGGCCTTGCTAAGAATTTCTAAATATTGATATTGGCAAATAAGCTATCGGCCAGCAGCAAGCTAAATATATTGGCATCAGGTCAAAAACTCCATATCGCACGATCCCTACTAAATGATAATAAAAATGCAAAATACATGAAGATGGTAGGAGGACTGGCCAGCAGAGACCTCAGCATATTTTCCGAAACGTTACATAGGCTCTATATTTGACCTTTAAGCTTGGAGTTGGGCCTAATGTCGTCTTGTTTTTTCTTTAATGCAGTAAAGTTTGCTCCCAAGAATGTAATATTTTCCGTTTTTCCCACCTTTGTTTTACTCAAGCTCCTTCATACACAGGGTTATGCAACGGATGACAGTCATGTGATGCTAAGTTCATGTCCTTGGAGCTTCAACAGCCCCAGGCCATGCAAATGCTTTGGCTCTGCTTCTTAATGAAAACACAAGGTCAGCTAGCATTCCTCACACTCACTATTACCTCTGCTGCTTTTAAGAGTCTGTATTAACTTATATTACTTACAACAGTGGTGCTCAATATATTGACATACCATTATAAGTATAACTGTTAAAGGCCCTGTACCAGTTTTGCCCCCACGTAGGTTATTTGAGTAAAAATTGTATAAACAACTCTTGAGGTCAAAATAAGTGAATGATTAGGATGCTCAGAATGCATAAGCTAAGTGAGGAATAATTTTGCACCACTGCAAACTGTTTAAAATGAACTGTTTTTCCACGTTTTTAAGTAAAAAAATCAGGAACAGTGCATTTAAGTTGTTAGGTAATAAACAATGGGTTTAAATGCTTACATAACTAGGCAAATATATATAGAGCAGGAGTAGGATGTAGGGTTGTTACAATACTAAAATGTCAAACTCGTATTTGACATTTAGGAAAAGGCTTGACACTCAACTCTGATATTAATAGATTTTGACACCACAACAATAAAAACATTATTTTTATGTAATTTTAAATGCAAAAATAATACTAATTTCTTTAATATAATCATGTCGTCTTATACTTGTTCTAATCTAGATAAGACCATTCTATAACTTTTCATCATGGGTACAAATTAGGACTGTTGTTTAGTTTGGTATTTTTTGGTATTAAAGACAGATGTTTCTCATGTTTTACAAGTTTAATTATTTGCATAAATAGTTGTTTTTCCATGAACTCCCGTGCAGGTGTAGTCTTGTGAGTGCAGTTTGGTCAGATATGGAGATATGTAATAGTTTTGAAAGATTTTGCCACGCCTCCTTTTTAGTCGATCAATTGGCAGAACACATCTTTAGTCGATCAAGAATTTGTTCAGTTGACTACAGCCCTAGTACAAATTCCTCCAATATGATTTATTTTTCAGCAATAATACTTGTTCAAATGAGTATCTAATTTTGATACAAGTTTTAAAGAAGCGACAAACGGTATTGTGATCTGAAGATGTTTTTAAAATGAACTCAACATATTACGTCGATAAAACAAAACAACTCCTAGATTGTTTTTGAGGAAATCACTTTGCCGTAATATAGACCCTAAGTAAATGCTACTACTCTTTCTTTTATAACAGCGATGATGTGTGATGTGCCCGTTACTGTGGATACTGTGCAGTGTCTGTGTACTTACTGCGCTGAGTCGGCGGGCAGGATGGATATAGGAGAGAGGTGGGAGCTACAGAGACACAGAGAGGACAATGTGGTTAGAACATCATGTACCAAGCAGCTCCCTCCTCACTGCATTCCAAGTGAGGAGTCAATAGGAGAGAAAAAGCAGACTTTGAGGTTAACATAATTATGACAACTGACTAAACAACTTGTACAATATCAAAGTACGGCACTGCAAATAGTCCCCTTAGAATTATGAGGTTCTATCTGACGTTCTTGTAAAAATTTTGTTATTCATATCTCCTTGTTCCTGAATACTTTCTGTAAATTTTTATCAAGATTTTGTATGGTAATATTTTTAGGTTTATATGAGGAAAAAACAATTTCCAGATTCCATTTTGTTCTATGAATGGTTAGAACTTTAAACCTCAATCTCTCAGAAGTAACCAGAATACTTCCAGACAGACCAAATGCAAAAGAGGAATTTTAGTTTCTTCTGGTTTACTATAAACAAAAAATTGTCTCACATTAAATTCTATGAGTCTATGAGCGTGCCCCATTTATATAATATACAATGTTTATGTTTTAAAACAGTCTTGCAAAAATACGTAAGGCACTATAATAATTTAGTCCAGATATAGACCTGGTTGAATTCTTTTAGATCTGGTTTAGAAGTTATTTTTAAAGTTTGTTAAGTTATGGTCTACTCTAGTGTGTCATAATTTAAGTAAATTTAAAGCTAGCATTAAATATCTTACATATGTTACATTGAAATCAATATATGTACCAAGTAATATATGAAAGGTGACGTGAACTGAAAAAGGTTCCTACAGTTTGGAATGGTCTTGATATTTTGTTTTTAGATTTTTGAATAATAAACACATATTTGACAACATTTTACTGTAAAGAGAATAGAATTTAAAGAGCATTGACTGCCTAGAAGATAGAAAAGCGCTACATAAAAACGTGACCATGTGACAAATTTAAATTTAAAGTAATAGTAAAGAAAAGTTATTGAAAACGATTTTGTGACAATCTTTAAATCATTTATAGAACAACAACCCAAATAACAATTGTTTATACAGCTGCTTATTTAGACTGTACCGATGTTCTGCGATGTTCTTTGGTGCAGGAAGTGTGAGTCAGGGAGAAGGCACGTCAACACAGAGTTTACATAACTCAAGGTCGGGCCAAAGTCAGATGTATGTTACGGTGCCACTGTGGGGGGTCACATTCATCTGATCAGAACAAACAGCAGCTGGACTTACGCAATGAACCTTCAAGAGCGTTTCAACAGCTCCAGGTGGATCAATAACATCAATTATTAATACAACTCTAACAGGTTTTATTTCAATCCATTTTTAGAGCGACATGCTTGAAAATGTGATGGGGAACAGTAGCAGAACACACAAAATACTAAACTTTATATTTAACACAAAAATAACATTAAAACACTGTCAGATGGAAGATCCTATTATTATTGCAAAACATTTAATTTCTCTTAATATGTGATTTGTATTATTGCAATATATTTTTGCTAAATAATATGCAGACACCTCATCCTCACTGCCAAATCCAGGTACAATAACATTAAAAGTTTAAGTTAAGTTTACATTGCATTTGACAGATTGATATATTTTTGTAATAATGACTTGGTTTTGTGGGGTAGTACCTGAGATAAACATTCATCATAATTTTCCATCAGTTAAGTGAAAAAGTAAAAATACAGGAAGTAGCACGAGTTCTGAAAAAGAAAACCTCTACCTATGTCATCAATTGTCTTCAATTCCATACAAAATATAGGGAAAATTAACTTGCAAGGAAGGTATTTTTTCTGACAATTTAAACACTGATTTAACAAAATAAAGGTACTGTTATTTATTTTATTTGTCAGATCATAACTATTGTGTAATTTAGACACGTTTCCTTGTTAACATTATAGTTGCTAGGTAACATACCTCTATGTCATATCTGCTGCCCATGTCCCACCAGGAAGTAAAATTATAAACTTCACCAAAATTACAAAACTAGGAAAGACTAAGCAAGATTTTTGGTAAGATCTTACATATAATTATGTTAACTATGTTTTAGCTAAATGAGTGGTCTAGCCTGTCATATGCACTTTAAGTTTATTTGTTACTATTATTGTGTATTGAAAATTACATTCCGTTGTCTTTTATTTTCATTGTAATGTCAAAATTGGTATTAAGAAACAAGCCTTGTCCTTAAAACGGTTTGAAATTTTAGTATCACTTCAACACAATAGTTTGGACAGAAAAAGCATGAGGTGCAAACACCTACTGAATCATATACTAATTAATTGCTAATGAAACTTCAGTCATTGCTACATTACATTTTTGACATTTCTGACACATTTTTGACACCAGCCATTGTTTAAAGGTCCTATACGACACAAAACTGACTCGTGTGAACTTTAAACCATGTTATAATGTTGCTATCTGATCAAAACCATACCCGGAGTTGTGTTTTGTTTCATTTACTTGTTTTTGAGTAACCCTTTAATATTACTCTGTCTACATCTCCAAAGCTCAAAATGCTGTGTTCCACTTTGTGATGTCATGAAGCAGTAGTTTTCAAGTTAACGTCTACATTTTACCTTTGGTTTAGTACAGATTTGCAGGGTTGAAATGATCCAAATGACTGTAGTGAAGGTGCATGGAGTTTAAAAACACAGTGGAGTAATTCCTGTATTACAACATGACATCAAAAGGTTCAACAGAGCATTTTCTATTTGAGAGAAGAAGTCAGCCTAAGTATGCAGAGCATGCGTGAATGAAACAAAACTCAACTCCAGGTATGTTTGTGATGAGGAAACAACATTATATCATAGACCGGAAAATGGCATAATATGGGCCCTTTTAAGTAGAGGAATGCGTGCTCACTTTTAATGCTATGCTGTAACATTTTTTTTAGAAAACAGTGTGCACTCCAATATTCCACAACTTGATTCTTTCTTTTTCCAATCTAAACATAGCCCTCAATACTGGGCTCAGAACTGGGCGACATTACATAATCTCCACAGCCCAGCACACACAGAGAATATTTGATCTGGCTCCATTGTGACTCTGCAGGGATTTAGGTTTCATGGCACATATGTCTTTGTAGCTAAGAGGCTTCAAAGGCAGATTAGCTTTAGTCTTTGAAATGTCTGCATCTGGGACATTGCTACTGGCGGCCATTTCTGTAGTTTTCGACAATATGCCTTTTTATAGTAAATGATTCTATAGCATCATTTGACCCCAGTTCACCAGTTATGTTGGTTACCTATACTTAACTTTAAAATAGCATTAAAAGTGGTAACACAGAATTATTTATTAGTACAGTGATAGTTTGACGCCACAGCAGATGAAACTGAACTATGATTACCAATGTTATAGTGGTTTTGAAATGAATTGTTACATTATAGGAGACAAATATTTGAACTGTGTTGAAGATAGGGCTGGGCAATATGCTGATATATACGCTTGATAAAAATCGGCACATAGTGACTAACTTATTTTCTCTTGAATGCAACTTTATGCTAAGACACTTCTTGCACACACATCCTATTGAGTGAGTGGATTTACCCAATTCCAATGAAGTATAAATTTTCAGCAGAAGCAGTTTCAGCTGACTGTACACGTATTGTGATAAAATTGAAATTGTAATCTGGCGTCAGGAAAACTGCCATATAAATTTTTTCCAGTTGAAGATAAACTATTTTGCCATATTTGCCAAGAGATTTCTCTTTTACAGCTACATTTTTAGTGCTTGCTTTGTGTAGAAAATAATATGCAAATAGGCCTCGACAATTACTATACTGACTTATCGTTCAATATATGAAAGCTGGAACAATATTTTTTGGGGTCAACATTTATCATGTGTACATTTTCTTTGCAGTATTGGTACATTTTTGGTAATTTTTTTTTGGCTATATGATAAGGTTTAAGCAGTAAAAGGTTGAATAAATCACTTCTATGACGCGTTATAGATACAAACTAAAGACTAGTAAGTGTTTCATTCTGCTGTTTATTTATCTCATGGAAAAAAGCTCATGTTTTTGTTTTTTGTTTTAACAATATTGTACAATTTTCAAATAGGTTTTTGGGGGTAATCGTGCTTCAGGGTTATTGTGTCAGTGGCATAAATTAGTTTCAGTATTATCATTTATTGTCTATATTTTCTTCATCAATATATCGCACATCAAAATTTGTTATCATAACAAGCCTATATGCAAGTGTGCAATATTCCCTACCTCACCCCATCCAACATCTTAATTAATTTGCTCCATCAATTATTGGATGACCATATAAAATTATGGTCTTTACAAAACTTCCTTTTACAAAATCATTAAAGGCACAGAAACATTACAGGAAAGTAGGGCTGCAACTAATGATTATTTTAGTAATTGACTAGACAGCAATTATTTTGATTAGTTTAATGATTATTTGAATAGTAAATTTGGATTTTCAAAACACATTTTACCAAAAAGGGTGAAAATATGGCAATTTGAGTTATTGACATTTGATTTAATAATGCCACTATCTGTTATAAAACATCTTTTTCTATGTGTTTTAGAGTCTGAAGAGTCCACATAACAATTATGATTATCAAAATACAACTATGATTATGTTTTATAGTCGATTAATCGTGGCAGCCCAAAAAGAAAGGCTGCATAATCATTTTAAAAGGTGTTGAAAGCGTTCGTGTCTAGACAAGGTGATTTTAAGGTTAGTCATGATTCCAAAAGTCGCCTTGTCAGCAAACCAGTGTCTGCTGCAGTCTCCTCCTCACCCTCCCACTCAGCTGTTCGCCCATATGATAGATGTACTGTTTTCTTTTTGCATAGTTGTCTACATACAGTAAATACCATTCGTGCAGACTACTAATCTCCTATTCAGCATTCACCCTGGTCATAGATAGTCACACATGCAAAGTCATCATCACTCTGAGGTTCACCATCTTGTGAACAGATTTTGTGCCAGTGGAACAGTAAACATTTACAGAGCTCCAGGCCAACAGAATTATGTATAATCCAACCAAACATTAACTTTATACTCAATACAAGGTTAACACACAGTGAGCTTGGGTCTAATTATACAGCAGCAAATTGTGCTTTGTGAGTGAGGACTCATAATAGAACTTGTAAACTTACTTTGAAATCCTTAAGATTTGTATAGATTTGTTATGTTTACTCAACATGGGTTAGTTGTAGTTGACACCGACATCTCCAGTTACAAGATTACATAAATAATTACCCAACATCTCTGCGTGCCCCATTTACTGTTCTTTATAAAGATATTGCTGGATTTCAGCGAGGGATGCACCAATCCATCTCTTTCAGTTCTGATACGATACTTTGCCTTTAAGTGTCTGCCGATACCCAATATTAATCGATACCATTGTAAGGACAGAAAATGGCACGTATTTCCTTAAAACACACTTATTACACAAACGATCCAACTGTATTATACAACTGTTATTTGTCCCTTATATAACTACATAACTGCTTTGTATGAATAAAAGACGTTCTAGGCCAAAATCTGCCCGTAAATAGTCTTATTACATCCAATTAAAGGTCCATGCAGGGTATCAGCTTAACCGATATCATGGAACCGATATCCGCTCCATCAAATTTTTCAGCACTGGCACCGATATTCGATATTATCGGTATCGGTACACCCATAGTTTCAGATGGCATCACAACATTCTATAGGCCAATAATATTTAATCCAGATGGGGCAGCTAAAATCAGTATTGTTAAATTGCAGATTTATGTTGTAATATAGTGAGTTCTGACATCTAATCACTGATGAAAATGATAAAGTTCAACAGTTGTGAATTTACCTTTAGACATTTCATGGTACAATGTAATCAATAGGGAAAACTGTCTCTTGCCCCCGTCTGGGAGTAAGACGATATTATATTCTAGAATCTGAAAAGCACCAATACAAATTTTGTATTAGTTAGTTTGTATTACTATGTAAATAAGAAAATATGCAGTACTGCTCTTTAGGCATTGGTGGCTTTAGAAGAGTCATAATAAATGCCAAGCAATCTTTTTCAGACCAATGAATTTTATGCTTCAGATGCCCTTCAAGCTCAAGTCAAGTCCGGTCTGCACTGGCTGCATTATTTCCAAAACATCATTCCATTTGCCTTGTTGGTATGCGCGCCTTCATAAGCCAATCAACAACTCAATATTAGACTAGGGTTGTCAAAAGTATGGAAAATCTGATGCTAGTTTTAGTAGCGCTAAGTATTGAAAGTAGATATTTATTTGAGCAGGTATCGATACAAAAAAAGTCACATTCACAAGACAGAAGCCTTTCCTGAATAGCATCAGAATGATCTAAAACTGTATCAGAACAAGTATAAGACCACATAGACTTCCGGTAGTATACACCTATGGACCACTATGGAACCTACCTGGACGACGGACGGATTGCACAGATATAGGATGACATGTTTTTTATTATCATCATGGTATCGGAATTGCTATTGAATATTGAGTCTATTCCTTAGTATCAAAATCAAGTCTGAAATTTTAGTATCATAACAACAGTATATTAGACGACTACTTCAACCTCCCTTCTTGCATCACTAATTAACCCAAACATAGATTTCAAAAATATATAAAAATAAAAATTCAATGAATGAGAAAAACATATGGCCACTCTTTGAGAAAACTGCTGACACATGCTCAGTCATTCTGTCATTATGAAAACATTACATAACACAATATCAGATGTTAAGTAATTCAGTCTCCTCTTTCTTTACATATTTTGACATCTAATACAAGAGATTACTCCACAGTTTTGTAAAGAGGATTTCCAAACACAAATGCCATTGCTACTAATAATATGATAAAGTAACTGTAATTCACGCAAATTCATTGTATTAATTCATTCATGCATTCTCTTGGCAAAACAAGCGTTACATAACCTTTCAGTTTTTACCTCTGCAGTAGAATGTCACAGGCCATTCTCATCTTTGTAGCTGGTCTTGTTCAGTTCTTTGTCCTTTTAGATTTGGCTTTTAATCTCAAAATCTTCAATTTTCCTTTCGTGTCCGATATTTATCCAAGAGTATTCTTCGGGAAGTGTGTTGACTTGTTACTGCAGCACAATTCCTTGCTTCCATCTAGTTGTGTGGTCTCCCTTTGCAACGCTTCCAGTTATCCCAGTAGAGCGCTTTGAGAAGTCCGTGCCACTAAATCTTGCGGAGAGGCAGGGGCATTACCCGGGTGCATTATGGTGGTGCGAGCTTGTGTGTGTGTGTGAGGGAGAGAGGGAGAGAGGGGAAGCAGGAAAAGTGCTGCAGTAAACATCCACGGCACTGCTCAAATATATGAGCTGCAGAGGTGAGCTTGGGACAGCCAATCAAACAGAAGGGACGATGGCCCAGAACCAATGAGGATGGTGGAAGGGCATCTCTCGACCAATTGAGATCAAGTGGGAGGGGGGTTTGAATGTTGGTCAGTAACTATGTGGAGAGATCAGTGTGTCTTATGCGTAATAGGCTGCAATGTTTTGTTGAGGTAGTTCCTTGACTTTTGGGGCAACCGAATGAAAGACTGTATTATGAGAATGGAATTAGTTAAGAAAATGGGGGAATTTTTAAGAAGAATTTCTAATCTCAAAAAAATAACTAAAATGTTAATTTCTATGTAAATTGCCACTAGAAATGCCAAGATTATTTGATTAGTAAAAATAATTTGTATTTGTATATTTTAAACACTGCAAGAAAGTGTGTATGAAAAGTTAATACTACTGAATGTTAGAACTGTAAACGAAGAGGTTGTTTTGATGGGGGAGGACATATCGGATGGCTTTGTTTTAGCGTTTGTTTGGTCTAAGAGCGTATCCCATAATGCTTTGCGATGTGAAGTCACAATCTATTTTCAGCAACTGTGAAAAACACTATTCACTAGAAGTAAACCTAAGTGTAAAGTGCTCTTGGTCGATTCATTTTTGGTTTATATATGGCAATTACAAATTATACACACAATATTACAAAATATAGATAAGACATTAACCAAACAAATGAATTGATGCTTTGTAGTGGCATCATGCTGTGGGTGTTTTCCTTGTATGTCTATGACGGAACGTTCAGCAGTTACCATGGTGACACAATGCACACATTAGCAAACACAGCCAAAAAAGTTTTGTGTGAGAGACTTGTTTAACTGCACAAATGAGCAAACCTGTTATAGTTCCAACTAAGTCACTTCTTTTTGGTAAGATAGTGTTAAAGCTCAGATTAAAGTCTAACTTGAGTAACAGAGCTTCAGAGCAGCCTCACCTCCCAGGGAAAGTTGATGACATCAGTATCAATTGGCATTTTATAATTCAATCAAAGTACGTTGTGGAGGAATGGTGATCTCTAACTGTAATTCGAGATTTTGCTGTCAGTCTAAAGTTGTAACGTTTCCTCTTACATTAATCTAAAACTAAAATTTGATGTTGTGTCATCTCTAATGAAGTGATACGCAACAGAACAGCTTGGGCAGCAACTTCAAAACAGCTATTTGAAACCCATAAAAATATTACACTTGTTCAAGCCTGCCAAGCTAAAAAGTTCCTGGTAACACCAAACAAACAATGAAATACCATTTAAAACAAATCCACCTGTTATTTTCAACACAGCTTCTTTTACTGGCCTCGCAGTACTGCTCAACAATGTCAACAATCTTGCACGGCAGGAGAATTAAGAGCAGGTCAAACCACGCCTAATTCAAGTTCTACAGCTTTTGGGAAAAATAAATACATAAGCTATAACGTCACTGGCAAAAATAAGTAAGACATTACTATGCATAACTATTACTTTCAAGCATATTTAAAAGTTAGAGCAACCCCTGAAAAAACCCCAAAAAACTATACTTCGGATTTACTGTATATCAGCGTTGTCAAAACTATCAAAAAATAAGATACTAATCAATACTAAAACTCGACACTCATTTGAGCAAGTACCAATACTAGCTTTAGAATGATCTTGAGCTGTATCAGAACAAGTATAAGGCCACATAGACTAATATACGCCCATGGAACGGAACATACCCGGTCGACTGAGGGATTACACAGATATAAGACCACATGTTAATATAAAAGAAAGTACTGTTATTTAATGTTGACAATCACGTTCTATTGTCCCAAGAAAGACACGTAAGAGTAAACAGTGATGCATTACAACAGAAAAAATCATTATGTCTGTGTAACTGCCAAATGTGTCATTAAGTATATCAGATTACACATTGTACAAACCATGGTACCTTGAGTTGTGCATCTAAACTTACAGAATGTAGGCTAGTACTGCATTAGTACCATTTAATATGTTGTAGTAACATATTAGTGGTGAAATCTCTGTCTTGCAATCTGTTAGAAAATACATGACCATTATATTAAGTAGTATTTAATTAAATGATTGTGATGACAGTTTTATTGATTATTTGACTCCTAGAACTAGGTCAGAACACTAAGCACCTATAGCTGATGCCACTGTGCTGACCTAAATTCTGTTTAAATCTATATGTAGCATAACGCACTATACACCTGTTGTATGTTATGGAAACTGTTGACATGATATGAGCTGAACTAGCAACATGGTATATGAAATAATAAATGTCGAAGTAACCAATTTAACTTTACTATGCTAGCCTTTATCAGTATACAATTATTTTTACCACAAAACGAAACAGAAACCACTATTTACTACTTCATGTGTGCAAGAAATACACATACTTATTGAAACTTGCAGGCCTGACCCAGAAAGTGCCCAGGGACTGTATGATTTTGTCCATACATGTTCACACTTGGGGGATCAATTTTGCAGAGTGGAGTGCATTATTTTCACAATAGTTTTCTGTTTAGTTTTTACTGGGCAGACATTAAAGGTGCTGTGCCTGGTTTCTACTGTCTTAAAAATGTGCAAAAACAGAACTAGCTCATTTGAGACTGGTTGCAGTGGTCCAAAGTTAATCCTCACTTACCGTATGCATTCCGAGCGTCCTAATTATTTACAGCAATGAGTTTATTAGCGCTTTTCACAACTTTCTGAGACTAGAGCAGAGTGTTGCTTCATAATTAGATACAGACACCATGCAGCGGACATATTTTGACCTCAAGAGCTGCTTATACAATATGTCTGTACTGAGGCAAGCAAACAATTTTGCTGAAATACATGGGGGAAATGGGTACAGGGCCTTTAAATACATTCTTTAAACTGTCTCACTGGACTCATTTCAATCATTTCAGTTTTAATTACCTCCACTAAAAAGCATCTATTTGTTAGTATCATGTTGCCATGCTTCAAATCAAAGCTTCACTACCAAGTGCTACCAGCAGAGGATGCCATACACACAATAGAGTCTAAAACATTTTTTCCAACCCTATTTTAACTTAAATTTAAATTTGTAACCTACCCAAAGCAAATATTTCTACACTTGTATTCAGTCAAAGATATTCAATTCCTCTACCGAATAATACAAATATTTTAACATTCAAAAGCCCAACAACACACACAGATGGATTAGCTGAGTAATTACAAGTGATGAGTGGACATGTTGAGATACAGGTCCCCAGGCGTATATTTATAGATATGAAATGAGAAGACGCGGTCACATGTGAACTGTGTCTGAAGCAGCGACAGGGGCTATTAGGAGAGCTCTACCCAAGCCAACGGGACACACTTAACTGTCTGTCAAACTGCAGACAAACAACTCCCTGGGTTACCTCCAGTCACCGCACGCAAGTCGGTAGTTTACTTAAGCAGAGCGCCGCTGAGGTCAAGCTAACAACGCAGCAATGTTGCTATAAAGATTAAGACCAATAAAAACAGTGTTTACGAATCAAATTCTATGACTCGCGTCCCAGTAAAAGTTAACAAGTTTATCAAACTCCTTGCGCTTCTATATTGCAATCAATTCCATCCTACTTCATTGAATGTGTCTGTGTTTTTCACCCCCAATCTACCCTCCAATTATTCTTGACTATTAAACCCTATGTCTCAAAAAAAAGCTTACTTCTAGTTTATCCATGACACGACAAACTGACAAATAAACTCTGTACAATGCATTCAATTTCATTTTAAGGGTAGCATCAGTCAGTATATCAATCCGGGAATGAGTAATACTTAACAGAATATTTCATTGTGTCAAGTTGAAGCAAAATATAAGGAGTAGTTAATTTCAAGATATTGCAAATGGTGGAAATGTGATCTCTGTAATGGGCTGAAGTTTTATCCATTTTCTCTATCGTAATTACATGTCTGCCAGGAGGAAGGTATTTTTATGGCGGCGTATAATTATAGCTTACTTCCTCTTTTTTAATGTTGGATAGTATGAAGGAAGTTAAAGACATTTTAAATTCCATAAGCATGACCAAACTGTGTCCTCAGATACAAGGTAGACAGCAAAAAACTGCTTTTAGTGATAACATATGTAATGCTGATTTTTAATTTTTTTATTATTACAAAAACATTGGACATGATGGCCAAGCTGTTGATATTATAATTTGGTGTTTTGGTTCTCAGGAATATCAAAGAATCAGAAAACAGAATGAGCCTCACATGAGTCTCTCATTTGGATTGCCAGTTTCAATGCTGATGTCCCGTTGATTTAAACCTAAAAAGGAATTTCTGAATCCTCACTACAGCCTCTTTTCCATTGGCATGGTTCAACTGTGTGCAGTATATTCTGTCCATATACTGAGAATAAGGAAAAACTTGGTATGTGTCCTCTATTATGCAGGTTAAGACACTGGCAACACAGGTTCAGTTGTGATTGTAGTAACTTTTTTTAAAACTGTAAGAGCGCAGGCCACATACAGTTCCTTTAAGATTGGTTTCTATCTTATGAAAAACAAATCCAGTGAAAGACCATTTTTAAAAGTGGTCCAAATATGTGTAATATTATAACGTGTTTGCAGCATCTACAAATACATTAATCTCCCAGTCCAGACAGTGACTGGGGTGAAACCAGGTCACTCACCAGTTCATCCAGGACCTGCCATCTAAACCATTACCCCTTGCTGGGAGAACTCACAGGGACAAGCCATGAATACATCTCCCTTATTTCATTCAAGAATAAAAGCCATCAAACTACCCTACAGTATTTCTACATTTAGAGTAGATTGAGTCTTTTCTATAGACCCCATTCTCTTCATATTAGTGTTGCTTGTATAGGTGGGGGTGAGTGTGGTGTGACAGTGCATGAGTCAGGGTCATATTGAGCCATGCCCCAGTGGACCTTAAGATGATTACAGTCTAATCCATATAATCCACGGTCGCTCACACATGTTCAAATGGGTTAGTTGCGCCACATAGTGTATAGATTGGAGGGTAAAACTTTGGGTAATTGCTGAACTGGCTGCAGGTTTACTGTTTTATGTCGACACAACAGGAATTAAAATCGCTGTACCTGATTTTTACCGTCATAAAAATGTGAAAAACTGAACTAGTTCATTTTAAACGGTTTGCAGTGGTCCAAAGTTGTTCCTCACTTACCTTATGAATTCTGAGCATCCTAATGATTTACCACGATGAATTTATAAGCGCTTTTCACAACTTTCAGAGACCAGAGCGGAGCTTTGCTGTCATGGTGAAGCTTACAACAACTAGCATGCTTACAGGCACTTCCTCATTATTGGACAATAAACTGCTTTATAATAAGATGCAGTAAACATATTTTGATATATTTTGACAATATATCTGTATGTGCTCAAATACATGGAAAGACATCACATACAGAGATTTGTTAAACATTGCATCCCTTCGTCAAATTATTTTAGCATATTTTGAACATCAGGAATTATTATGATTACTGAATGTGAACCATATTGGGGTTACACTTAAAAAAATTTAAGTGTATCATGATATTGTTTTTCACTATGACAAAGTGCGCGAGATCTTGTGGTACGAGATTTTGTCCAACCTATTAAAACATGGTCTTTATGGGTCTTATTTCACAAGTGTCCACATCAACACCATCAACATGAGCTTGAGGGTTACCAAGGTTATTACAGACATTTTTATCAATTAAATGCTGCCTAAATCGGTTAGTTCTCTTTAATCCCTCCTGGGTATATACAACAGACCCGACCATGCTCTGTAATGAACTTAGAGGAGATGAGGAGA
>KN477846.1:15461-44372 GCA_000787095.1 Periophthalmodon schlosseri | reverse complement strand
TTTTTTTTCATGGATTTTTTTTTTTTTTTTTTTGTAACTACTCATTTAACTTCCAGTAATAACTCATCATTGTTATGGGAAACCTAAAGCGTTTTCCTGTGGTCTTATCATATCCTATACATCTACTAAAAGGCAAAGGCAGGCTGAACAAAAGAAGATTCTTGAGTCTAAATTAAAACGTGCCGAGAGAGAATAGGTGTAAAGACCATCTGCTCAGAAAATCAAAGAAGTATCTGCACTGAGATGCACTTTTGACAGGGGAAGCTGAAAAGCAGACAAGATCTGCAAAGCAAAAGCTGTATGAATTTGGCAATAAAGTGGGAAAATACTTGGTAGGCAAACCTTTGACACTTTGAATATTAACAATGCATTTAAATGTTTTTTTATGAAAATTTATACAAGTCTGAACAGCAGCCTGATGGGAAAGTCAAAATGGACAGTTTCTTTTCCTCTTTTACTTTCCCATGTTTGTCAGAGGAGCAAAGTAGATGTGTTGATGGCCGAATATCCAAAAAAGAGTTACTAGATGCAATTAAAGGGCTACAATCCAGTAAGTCCCCTGGCTCAGATGAACCAAATATAGAATTGTACTGTTTCATGACATACTTGTTAAGGGTACGCTACCTCAAGCTTTGAGAGAAGCAAATATTTCTTTGATTTTAAAAAGAGGTAAAGCCCCTGAGGACTATGCGTCATACAGGTCTATCTCACTCTTAAATGTGGACTTGAAAATTCTACCTAAAGTTTTACTGTTCGATTGGAAAAAATTACAGACAATTCTAATTAATGAAGACAAACCTGGATATATTAAGGGCCGTAACTCTTATAACAATATGCAACGGTTACTTGGCACAATCCAATACTTCATCAACATTCCAAAACTGGTCTTGTGCTTTCTTTAGACGCAGAGAAGGCCTTTGACCACATAGAATTGTCATATTTATTTTATACATTACATGTTAGGGAAAATAAGTGTCCTAATGAGTCCTAGAGTTGTAAAGAGAGGCAGGAGAAGTTGATTTACCATCAGTCCGGGACCCGGAGACTTGAATATACTCAACACTGCACGTTAGTATTGGCCATTCAAGTCTGACTATGCTTCCACACAAAGAGGTTTAAATAGGAACCAAGGCAGCCTGGAGACAAGCTGGCCGAGATCAAATGAGAAGTGCATAGAAGACCGGTTCTGTGAGACGAGTTAACTAAGGAAACTCATAATGTTAAAGAATGACAATCTATAATAGTTGGATGACGCCATAACTAACCACAGAGAAATGTCAACAATGAACTGCAGGTGTCCTTGCTAAGATTATGCAGGAGATGCAAAATTCCACAACATTTTGTCTAAACTAAAAAGCAACTATATTATTTATTTATTATAATATATATATATGAAAACTAAAATTACATTTTTACAGCCCTTTATGACGACTATATTATTTATATATTATAATATATATATATGAAAACTAAAATTACATTTTTACAGCCCTTTATGACGAACAAGATTGTGTAGCACTGTTTAGTGATTTTGACTACAGCTTTTGACTAATTAGGTCACAAAATCGAAGTTGAAATGCCTGAAACATAATGGATTTGACAATTCTACATGTAACTGGTTTCAAAACTATCTTTTAAACAGAGCCCAAGTGCTAGTAGCCAATGGGATTGAATCGAATTTTTAAAACTTTAAGAAAAGGAAACCAAGTTATCTAAAAGCTACTGGTTATGTAATCATAGCCTCTGGTCAAAAAGATTACAGGAATCAAAAGATTAGTGCCCAAGAAAACATTTCAACTTAGGGTAAGGACAAACACATCTTTAGCATCCTTCTCCAGCAGTGTTGAGCCATTGGTTCATGTGTGGGCTGTGACACTTGTCTTTAAATGTTGCCTGCTGATTCACAGATATCAACACCATCCTTAGAACATTAAGTGAAGTAAAAATATCAACCGCCTGGTTCGGAATGTACTTTTCAACAGCTCGCACTGATGTATGTGGGAGTTTGGACGCTGACACATCTGACACCTGCCCACATGTTCAACTGGGCCGACTTCAGTGATATATAGATAGTCTGTCATTGTACAGGATTGTACGGCCAACTAGGGCTGAGCCACTTTGGAAATGTATGTAACTGCAGTTTTTCCGACTGGTGGGATTAGATTAGCTATTCATTGAGCAATTTATCCATTTTAAACACACACGGGAAAATCAGCATGTGAGAGAAGACGCCAACATTAATAATTTCAGAACAGGTTTGTAGATGTCTAAACTAGGGGTGGGTGATTAAAAAATAATATTATGTAGATGTATACATTTTTATTTAGATGACGAGTGACAAATTATCAAAAATCTCAAAAAACTATTGTGATAGTATACATTTTGATACATCTTCCGGCACTAGTATAAAGACCCCGCAAAATTCAATGAATCTTTATATCCCTAACTGCCATCCCACATTCCAGCCCATTGGATTTGACAGATGAAATGTCTGCAGTCAAGCTTTATATTAAGTGTGGAATTCTTAGCATGCTGTAACTCCAGACGTGTTAGCAGAAGCTCATCTATCAAGGCTGTGGCTTACATAACTTTAGTACATACTCTGATTTTATTAAGCCGACAGATATGGAAACACAGCACCATGTGATAGACACATGTGTTAATATTTACTGTGCTGGTTGATTGACACTGGCAAAGTAAATAATATAAGGAGGCCAAGGATGTTGACTAAATAGGAAATGTATTTACCATTTTACAGACTGGATAGTGCAAAGGAGTATTTTCTGTCCGAATATAATTTTATGCATGTGAAATAAAGGCACGAGTGCAGGTGAATAATAATAAAAGGCATAGTTACTTGTTAATGTACATAAGTGTTGTAACTTGCATCAGGAAGAAAAAACAGAAAACCTATGAATACGGTATATAGGCCTGTCAAAATTACTAATATCGATGCATCGTTCAATAAATGATAGAACAATAATTCATTCAAAAAATCAGTGTTCACCCCTGGGGGTACTCAGGCACTTACCAGGGGGCACTTGGAATGGCTTCTGATTTTAAAATAAGATGAAATTCTATGTAGTACAATATTCTACTATAGTAAACAGATTTAATTGCCTAATACTCGAGTTAGTGTGAGACAAGGTCGGTTTTTATCATGGGTATGTTTTCTTTGGAGTGGGGAACTTTTTATTATTTTAAGATTTGAGTAGTAGAGGGTTGAATAAATAACTTATGATTCTTTATATTTACAAACAAGTGCCAAATATCTAATCTTGCTTGTGTTTTTTAACCTTATTATGCAATTAGAATATTTTGGTGGGAATAATCCTTTATTTATTTATTACTATCTTATTATGTCAGAGGCATAAATTAGTTTCAATATTATATTTTTTTATTGCCTGTATTTTTTCTTCAGCAATAATATCACACTTAAAAATGTTTTATCATGACCTATGAATATATAACTGATTTCATTATATATTTTTGATGAGATATTGTATTGGATCATCAATAAGAAATATCCACAAATGTTGAAGCTGATTTTTTATCAGTTACTAGGCCCTTGATTTGGGAGTATTACATGAAATAGTAGTAATAATTTTAACTGCAGGCCTATAGAATACTGTGTTGTCATCTGATCATCTTTCAAATGTATTTTAACTCCTCTTAATGATTCGTGGCAGTTGTATAGAGTTGGTGTGAACATGCAGTACCTCATACATGTACAGATACAGACTGGCGGTTAACAGGATTATGTGTGAGCATGCAGTTTGAGTGCAGGTGATAATCCCAGAAGGGGCTGACAGCGTTACATCACAGTTCTTTTCTTGTGTGCTCCTCATTAGTGTGGGCTCCCTGAAGCTGTGAAAAACACTCTACTTCCTTTACACTGCCTCTCGGTCTTATGTAAGAGTCATGGATCCATGCTCAGATATTTCAAACAACACATTCAGCAGAGTCTGATAGTTGTTTTTTTTGTTTTTCTGTTTTGTTTTTTTTTTCCAGCCGATAGCGATCTCGTCTTGCTCTTGTAGCCAGTAACTGATTTTTGGCAGTATCAGTACAAAATTTTTAGCATAGCACACAACTTGAAGTAATGTTGTGCTAAAGTTATAAAAATTAAAGGAACTGTATGTGGCCTGCGCTCTTACCATTTTAAAAAGGTATTACAATCACAAATGAACCTGGGTTGCCAGTGCCTAAGCCTGCAATATAGAGGACACATACAAGTTTTTCTCATTCTCAGTATATGGACAGGCCATGCCTCATGTGAAAGCTGAGAATGCCCAAAATTCACTCAGAGAACTAGTGGTACTAGCACTGATTAATGATTAGTTGCAGGTGCTGGGGTTTGGGGTAGTGAGGATTCAGATCAGTCCTTTTAGGTTAAACTGGATTTCAGCATTGAAACTGGCAACCCACTTATGTGAGGCTTATTCTGCTTTCTGATTGGATAATTGTCTTGAGAACCAAAACAGCAAATTATAACAAACAACTTGACCCTCATGTCTAATGTTTTTTGTAATTAAGAATAAATCAGCATTACAAATGTTATCAGTAAAAGTTATATTTGATTTAAAATGTTTACCTCGTATCAAGGGACACAGTTTGGTCAAGTTTATGAAATTTAAAATCAAATCTTACATACACTTCGTTTAACTTTTCATGTTTGTTAAAAACATAGGTTACAAAAATTAGACAAAAAATCCTATTGCTATTTAGAACCAATTTCGAGGTAATACATGAAAAATCCCGATATTACTGATACCAATTATTCTGGCACGTATATTCTCCATCCCCATTGTATTGTATAAAATAGAATCTAATCTTGGCTAGTACTCCCATCTGAGAGAATGACATCACATTGTAGATAGGAAAACAACAATGCATTCTCCGGAGAGATGGCGCCCCACGTTCTGGCACACTCCAAATGCCACATTCTACAAGGCTTCCAAAATGACGCACACTGTTGTGCATGAAAGGATTAAAAAAGACTGCTGGAAGGACAAAGACTGAGTGGGAGAGTGTTGTCCTAGACTGTACCATTTTCTGCTGTTATTTTGATCAGTATTTTTGGATGAGTGGGCACACCAATCAAACAAAAGACAAGAGAGTTGATATAGCTGTGCTTTTGATAGAAAAGTAGATACAAAATGTGTGTTACATGTTATACACTACATGGATTTCAAAAGTTAAACACCAGAAAAAAACATTTGATCTTCAAGAGCACACATTTTACTCGGTTATAGATTCACACTTATATTCACTCCATTGTTTTATCATATTCTCTTGTCCATTCAAAAGATATTATAGTATTTGTTTTTAATTGTTTATAGCTATGGCAACAGTCATCACTCTGAAACCAAGAGATAGGTTTTAGTTTCATCCTTTGCATAAAGAAAATTTGTACTATTTATTTATTTAATTGGGACAGTGCATGTTAATGGACAGACATGATGTAACATGAATGTAAACATATCGGATTATAGCTAAAGGCTAATTTCCATCTGTTGTCACAAAACGGCCAAACAATAAAACAAATGCATTTCATATATAAGAAGACTTATTCACATTAGTGCACACCCACTGCACAGTTCCCATTATTGCACAGGCCTTGTTACTTGGCTAAAAACTCCAGCGTACCTGTTCATTAATGGAGCTGTAGTCGTTTGTGGTGGACACATCCTCCTCCTCTGAGTCAAACAGTCCCTCCTGGTTATCCAGCAGCTCTGCCAGCACTCGGCTCACGCTCTCCTGCTCCCGGAGGTCCTCTGCTTCTGTGGACAGACTGACAGCACAGCGCTGCATTAAACACGGAACACAAGCCACAGCTGTCTGACAATGCACTATTCCCCTGGAGATAAATTTTGTAAATCTAAAGTACAGCCTCATCTTGGGGATAAACTTTTTTTTTATATGAATCATATTAAAATCAAATATTAATTTTACTGAGTGTGTGTACTGAGTGTGATCAGTGTGATAAGTCTAAGTATCTCTACTCTCTAACTGACAGGAACTGATGTGTGCGCAGTATATGAGAGCTAATGGAATCCCTGATCTGTTTGTGATTATACTGCAGTTAACTACAGTTAGGAGTAAATGTTACAGTTATTACCTTTAAGATTTTATTTTAACTTGACTAGTAAATGCAATGTGTAGCCCTACAAAGTAAATAAAGTATACGAAACTGTGCTCATGTAGAATCCGAGTGCTGCTGAACTAATAACATTAACTACCAACATTACCCAATTTTCTCATGTAATAAAATAAAATTTATTTTGTCCCAGTACAGATATGCTGTGCAGTGGCACCAAACTCAGATCTGGCCCCTGAAAGTTTTGAAAAGAGCTTATAAACTCATCGTGGATAATAATTACAGATTAAAATGATCTAGCTATGTTTTTCATGTTTTCAAATCAGGCAGAGAGGCTTAAAGCACCAACTAAATCAGTCTGTACATCCACTCAAGCAGATACACTCTTCCACTCAGCCCTTCGTTTCATAACAGGTGATGAATTTAAAACCCATCACTTTACACTCTATGAAAAAGTAGGTTGGCCATCACTGTTAAAAGAGAACAACACTGTATGAAATTTATTCATACAGTGATTGTGTACTATTGGTTGTCAAAAGTATCGAAAATCAAATACTAATCAATACTAAAACTAGTACTCACAGGACAGAAATGAACCTTTCCTGAATAGCTTTAGAATGATCTTGAGCTGTACCAGAACAAGTGTAAGACCACATAGACTAGTATACGCCCATGGACCTCTATGGAACCTACCTGGACGACTGAGGGATTAAGCAAATGTAATATAAAAAAGTACTATGATTTAGTGTTGAAAATGACATTCTATTGTCTAAAATATCTAAAAATTTAGTGTTTTTTATTATCATCATGGTATCGGTATTGAGTATCGAGTCTATTTCTCAGTATTGAAGTCGAGTTTGAAACATTAGTATCATGACAACATTAGTGTGTACTCACTGGAAAATGTCCGGTCCGAAGACGGCTGCCAGCGCCTCCACGTTCCAGCTTTCCTGCTGCAGAGACGCCACGTTGGACAGGAACCGGCACAGGAACCTGAGCAGCCCGTAGTTCACCTGAGGCAGCTGCTGGAGGAGGAACTTAAGCCTTCTGCACTGCTCCTCCTCACCGCTGTAATCTAAAACATCATAAAACACAACATTATGAGTACTATTACTACTACTTAGACTTTACAACCCACTACCGAGTCATTATATTCACTACATTTACAACTGCTTGTAAAAAAGTTAACTTTATGATGCTGGACTCTATATACTTCATATTTTTAATGTGTCCTTTAGAGTCGACATTAAATTATTATCTAATGTACATGGATGATATTGTGCAGGTGCAAGCAGGTCATGGAATATAAAAAATAAAAATTCTAATATTAACAAAAAAGAGAATCTAGTGGAGGCCTAGTACAGTGCGCTCGACTACCCATGGCTGTAATCTAAATCAGTATCGGGGGGATTAAAGGAGATTATGTGTGATGGACAACAGAAGTAAAAGAGGACAGGGGTAAAAGGAGGTGAAGAAGAGCATTTAGGCCATGGCAAAAAAGGAAATGTAGCTGGGGCCTGTCAAAATGTGTTAGTTTGTTGCGAAATGAAAGCAAAAGCAAGAGAAAGGCAACCATATTTTCTTTACATAATGTCATTCATTTACATATTGTTATGACTATGTCTATCGCAATGAAAACCTAATAAGTAATAGAATGTCTGCTGTATTACAACACAACAGTGATTTTTCAAACAATACTAAAGAACAATTTGCCCTACATATCGGCCAAAAATATTGGATGAAAAAACTCATATCGGTCGATCTTTAGCTATGGCCCATACCTTGGTGCAGTTGCAGGATGTGTGCCTGCATGGCGGTAGGGATGATGGGCTCGGGCAGCTCCTGGAGGAAGAGTCGGAGCAGGGACACGGCTGAGGCCAGGTCCGCCTCCCGCCGCAGCTGTACCTCCTCCCCGCTGTCGTACCTCTGACGCAGCCACTCTACGCGCTCCGCATTACCGTTCACCAGGAACACGCCCTCCACGTCCAGATCGCCTGCCGACACACACACACGTTTATTCTCAAGTGCACAGGACAGTAGGGATGGGATGAGACAAGAGAATGAGACAAGACACGAGAATGAGACAAGACGAGATTTTGACATAATTTATCATTCATTTTTATTGTGAAATCCCTTTCACAATTTTGGCTTTCCAATATCTTCATTTATTTTATTTTATATTTTTGCTGTTATTATAGCACTGCTTTTGGAACTTCTCAAAATATGTAACTCACCAGCACTTAACCCTGGAAAGAACATGGAAAAAAAAATCTCACAAGATCATATTTCTCGTCTTGTGGCAATTTTATCTTTTGAGATCCTGTCCCATACCTACAGGACAGGCGATATCACTACAGGACCGAAGATTTTGGAGTAGTATTTGCAAATACATTTAGCTTTAAAGTTCTTAAGACTATTAATTTCACAAAAATATAGTCATAATCATTATATGTAAGATTTGACTAAAAATCTTGCTTAGTTTTGCCTTTTTTTCTCCCCTTTTTGACAGAAAAATGCCTTCCTTGTGCGTACATTGTCCCTGCATTTTTGATGGAATTTTCCGTGTTGATGACATTGGTAGAGGTATGCTGTTTTAGAACTCAGCGCTACTTCCTGTATTTTTGTACTTTTGTACTTTTTCCCAGAAACTGCCACTTGACTGATGTAAACTATGACTATGAAATATTTACCACAGGTACTATTCCACCAACTGAAGTAATAATTCGAAAAAACACGAAAACCTGTCATATGCACTTTAAGATCTATAAACAATCAGTATCTAACATTGCCAGAAGCATTAACATTTGAGAGTAGACTGAAATATGAACTGTTAAAAATTACAGCACCTACATTCATTCATTCATAAAACAAGATATTTAGTGCTACACAGATGACAGTACATTTAGAGATGAGCTTGCACTGCAGAGTTTGTTGGATGCACTCTAGAGATCCCATATAGCTTGTGTTTGCCAATAAATATGAGTGTTATATTTCTGTTTAGTAAAGACCAGCTGTGTCCAAAACAAATCATTAAATCTTTACTAGGCACTCGGGAGAGTATATGGGACAAATGAGCTGTAACTGAACAACAGGAACAAGGTCTAAATGTGTAAATCTGTAAATGTACGGTATATATTTTTACACCATTTTTGTTATGTTTTGTTTGATTTCTTTATGATTGATTAATTATACAACAGGAACAAGGTCTAAATGTGTAAATCTGTAAATGTACGGTTTATATATTTTTGTACCATTTTTGTTATGTTTTGTTTGATTTTTTTTATGATTGATTAATTATGTAACACTTTAGTTTAGCAAGCACATATTAATGGCTAATGGTAAAATGCGTAAGTGCTTAATTATGTCTCTCTTAGCTGAATGCTTAAAAAATTAATACCCATAGAGAAAATAAATGCTATCAACTATGTTCTTCATTAGCATTATTAACACCAGAAGCTTTTGTACACACTATTGACCTTATCCCGCCCCGCCCACTTTTGCCTCTAAATGCTTCTAAACCGCACTTTCTTTGTGGTGGCACTTCTGATTTAACGGGAATCCCATTAATTTAAATGGAGAATGAGAAAAGTTTTGCTAAAATCTCATATAAAGTAGGTCGGTTTTTGTAAAATGTTAACAACAAGTCTAAAGCCACCCAGAGAATTGGTGCATTGTTGAACAGCTTTGTAGTCAGTATAGAACTTATTTGCTATCAAGGTCAGCAGCCCCATGCAAAATAATACAATTCGAATGACGGATGGCAGTGCCCACGGCGACTTCCGGAATAAGGTGAATAGAGCTAGCGAGCACTTAGTTTTGAAAAACCAAGTTGCTATGATAACAAAAATATGCAACCGGTGTAGTTCACTGCCTTACATTTACATTGTGTGAAATCCAACACTCATGTGAACTTTCCCCCTTTATCAGAGGCGACACCTGACATTCCTCTGTATCATAACCCTGTCGGCCCTTATCATTTTGTCATCTCATCTCGACGTGCCATTGTGCTGCTTTGTGGGGCGGGCTTCATTATGTATTGTGTTTACATGATTTGACAGTGCCATCTTATGTAACATCTTATTCATTGTGCACACATGAGTTTCTCAGGAGATTGGAGCTTTTCTCTGCCTCAGTAACTTGTGTTCTGGCCGCACCTCCCTCATGAGAGCTCACACACAGGACTTATGCTTTAGTGTATTATAATTCTACCAGTCCAGGGTCTGCTTCATTACACAGCGTACTTTAGCAGGTTGAACTTACACTAAATAAAAGGGACCATACATTGTCTGAATAAACCTTTATCAATATCTAAAAAGATGCTGGTAAAAGGTTTCTTGTTTTTCTCAAATAAATGGCAAGAAATGTTGATGAGTGTGTAACAACATATGTTTTAGTTGCCTGGCAAATCCAGAATAACATTTCTCTGTATTTTTTACACAGATGGATATCAGTCTGGTTCCCACGCACTCCGTTGCGTCTCAAGCCCGGCCAAAGATGATTGTTTTTTCTGTGACACATGTGAAACAAAAGGAGTTCTTTGGTCACCTATCATTTACAAATAAAATCCAAAATTTTCTCACCTCAGATTAACAGAGTTTAGTGCTTGGCACATTGATTCTGCAGAAATCCACAATGTTTTTCAGCCCCCTGTGATATTTTTTTTCCCTTTATTTTTTCCAATACAGACGGACAATGTGTGTCTCCAATTGGCTAATCCACTTGTCAGTCATGCCCATTTGAAAACGGGGAAATTCACAGGTGACCAGACTCACATCTTCGTGAAGTATTAAAGAAGTGTGTATTCTGGATCCCAAGCAAATGGCTTAGATAAGTTAGCCAATTTTTAAAAATTAGTTTTTCTAGGTTGCGTTTACGTTCTAAAATTTAATGATGTCATAATCTCAGATGGTAGGTAAGGGCCTATGTAACTTTTTGTCAGAGTTACTGTTTTTGAAAGAAATATTCACAACAGATCCACAAATGTTGAACTTTAAGATTATTTATTAGGGATTAGGTCCACAAACCTGCAAGATTAAGTCCTTTCAACTGACAACAATCACTTCATCATCTTTAAAGTTGAATAATGGCACCACGTTCTGAAGCTATTGTGAAAAAAAAAAAAAATCTATTTTGTTTTTTTTATTCTGACAGAGAAGATGTTGAACTTTGAGACCGCTTTTCTTTCATGTGGATAGGCCCAGTACAGAAATATTAACCAGGTCAACAAATCTGCAACCTGGCAGTTAAACAGCAAAATACAAAAACAGAGTTCTGACCTAAATTTTAAACTATATTGATTCTAGATTGTTGTGATGTCACGTGAACCTATCCCATTGTTTTTTTCTTCTTTGTGTAGTAATTATGCTATGCAAATAAACTTGCCTTGCCTACTGGGAAAAGTAAGAATATTAGCTGCTTTAACCAACCATACAATGTAGCCAAGAATCTTATTTTTAGTTCATAAATATTGTGAGAAGCAGAATGCACAAACATATATGATAACTTTTGAATTTTGAAGTCACAGATTGAGTAACAACAGTCTTTTATATTTTTAAAATGAACAAAGAACGTTTATTTTGAGCTCAGGGAGCACTCCTACACATATTATTCAACCATTTTATCCAACACTGACGACAGAGGTGAGTGAATTGAATACTCAAAGCCAAATGATTAAATGTATGTGTGTGTCTGTGCATGTTTGGGGGGCTAAATCCCCGGGGTAGAATATAGAATCATTTGACTAGTTTAAATTGAGGGTCTGTGGTGCTCCTCACAGCTGAGTCCTGGTGTTTTCATTAGACATCGGGCTGCTGACAGAGGGCTTATGTAATGAGGACGACCAGTGGAGCGATAACTGGAGCTGTCTGCTTCATCTTATCGCTCCAATGAGGGAGAGACATATTTGGTGTTAGTGTGATGCAACGCAGTCAGGTCAGGTCAGGTCACACACAACGAAACTAAAAAAAAATGAAGGAGCCAGCTAGATACATTTGTTAAGTTATATTCTTATCTTTTACGCCATCTTTTTATGATTATGGGGCTGTGAAATGAGTCCAATTACATATTCAATTACTAGAGTTATGTAATTGATGGAAAAATAACCCAATAACAGGTCTGTTCTTCATATACAAACAGGCTATTGATATTAAAGAGGGGATATTTTACTTATATGGGCTATTAGCTGCTAACACATAACATATTTAGATCACCATCTTACAGTTGGAAATGCTATATTCACTGAAAACAATGTATTAACATGTTTAATAAGTTTCAGTTTCGTTTTTAATGCTTTGAGTCCGCCCTCCCTTTGTTCCATGCGTTAAGTCACTCCCCCATCAGAGCGCTATCACAACACAATCAGCGTGATTCCTGCTAATGAGACTACAACAAATGCATCAGGTTGTGCAAGGCCGTCAAATTGTTTACAGTTTTGTATCATGCTTTTGTACATTTATGGAGAATTGTCATGTGGGAGCATGGGTGACGTAGGCTTGTGGGCTGAGCATTGCTCAGAATCTTACAGCTAACCCTAAAGAGGGTTTGAATAGGGCCCAGAAGAGATCAAGAAAATACTAAAACATGCATGGATGGCATCCAAAACCTCTTCAGGCATGTTTTTGATGAGGGAAAAACATTATAACACGGTAAAAAAGCTCCAAAAAGTCTATTTTGCATAAGAGGTTCCATAGTGGTCCATGGGCGTGTACTAGTCAATGTGGTCTTATACTTGTGTCCTATCCTGTGAATGTGACTTTTTTAGTATCGATACTTGATCAAATGAGTATCTAGTTTCGATACTAGTTTTAGTATCGATTAGCATCTGATTTTCAATACTTCTGACAAGTTTATTTTAGACTATGGGAGCAAAAAATAAGTAATGGGGCCTATACCACTATTGATGGGAAACAGTGTAAAAACATTTGAACACTCCTCAGCCCTGACTTGTGTGTCCCGTGTCTCACCGTGCTCCTCGATGTACTCTACGATGTGTTTGACCAGCGTTGGGACCTCGTGCCCGCTGATGGTGTGCACGTGTGTCACCTCCTCCAACGGGACGCCAAAGACTCGAGTGGTGTTGGCCGAGCTCCCGCCTTCGTCGCCTGGCAACGGAGACATGCTCTTCCTCATGGCCCGCTCCTCCTCCTCTCTTGCATGTGTTTGTCTGGAGTTATTGTTTCAATCTTGCTGCATCAGGGGGCCCCTCCGCTCCTCCTCCTCACCACAACCCCGCCGAGGCCTGACGTCTGTCAAAAGTAAAAGATAAAAGCTAGCATAATAGACTTTATTTACCTTTATTAACTATATTTACACACATTGGTATTGTCAGTCTATACCTGATGGTACCTACCTAGAAAGTTCATGTTAAAATGTGCATGACAGGTTTTTATGATTCTCTAATTTATATTTACAACAGATATTATCCCACCAAATTAAGTCAAAATTGTAGTTTTACACCAGGAGGCAATTTGTCAAGAGAAGCTGAAAAAATTTACAGGAAGTAGAGAGTCTAAAACATACTGATGACATCACAGTAACAATCATGGAATTCCCCAATATGTGATCATTTCCAATCAAGAAGTAAAACCTAAAAAATTGCCAACTGGGAAATAAATGGAAAAATTCTTAAATATAATGATCTTAACCATGTTTTAGTAAAATGTGTTTTCTAACCTGTCAGAAGCACTTTAAAACATCATAGTGTCTTAAACCATGAATGACTCCAGTGATTAATCCACTGTCTACTAAATTATTCATCTCCCTGCCACATGGATCAAATCAACACTTATACCATGCTAGTCCTTACATACACATTAGTGTTACCTGAAACAATATATACTTTTTTTTTTATTCCAATGCCAATATTACAAAACATTCATGTATCAGTATTGAATAGCAGGTATTGTTTAAGTACTGTTATACGGCAAAAAAGTTTTAATTATCAGTATCATTTTCTATTACTTTGATTACGATAATGTTCCAATAAATCTACAACTTCTTTGTTTTGCATGACCTTGCATTAAAGCCACAGTATGTAACTTTTTAGCCAAAAAATAGACAGTATTTATTCCACTGAAAAACTTGCGTCCTTACTGTTTCTATGGAAACGTTGTTCCTTTGGCTATAATATTCCACATTAAACTTATCTACCTCCATGGAAAATGTTCTCAAATATGGTTTTAACTTTGTTTTACCATGGCATCAGGCAGGTGGCGTGCCACCTCCAGAAAGTTACATTCTGTGTCTTTAAGGATCAGTTTATGTAGATTTCTAACCAAGAATTTTGACAACATTTTCACAAATTATAGTTGGCTGCAATAATTTGCTTTAAATTGTGCATATGCAAAACACTGTTTAAAGCAGATTTAACCAAACATGAAGACTGATACACTGTTGCTTAGTAACAGCCAGTTGCCAGTTTTATGCTTATGTTATTCCAGAGCTCAACACATTACATCCTATTTTATTATCCCTGCCATCGTTAAAATAGACTGTGGAACTGTGATCCATCATAAAAGTCCTGTTCTAATAACAGGAAGTGCTTGTGATTGTATCCTTACCGTGTAGCAGTTAAAGTGTGTCCTATCCGCTCCTCCCCACACCAATGAAAGGGTAAAACATCTAGGGCTGCTTCAGGTTGTGGCAAAAGATGAGCCGGTAGTTCCTCATTGACGGTCCGCTAATCCTCTAGCAGGATTCTTTTTAGCTGCAAAGAGAAAACAAGTCAAAGTCAGTTAAGAAGTGGTTGCCTAACGAGTAGTGTCGCAGTCAAGTTCAACAGTATTTTTGTGTTGTATAGAACACTTTTTAAAAACAAATCTGTTTTTAAAAAATGTATAACAAGCTATAAAGTTTTATTTTCAATTCACTAGTTAATTGTCCCCTGATCATCCCTTTGTGGGTGCTTGTTTATTAAGTTCTGTGTTCAAGGTCAAATTTTGGGACGTGCAAAGACTGACTTAATTCAACTATTTCAACAACAATAAAAAAGTTAGCTATTTAAAATAGAATCCCAAGACAAAACTGTCAGGAAATCTCTGTATCATCCATCAGTGGTTCAGTTTACTTTTTATTTCCAGCGCTTGATTCTTGGCAGACTAGCAGACAGCCAACACAATGACACAACAGATTGGGGTACTTAGTTTTCCCAGAGTGCTTTGCCTTGTATAAAAAACGACCCTAAAAGGCCTCCACAGAAAGGATCCCGTCTGTAATGGAAATGCCTGAAAAGAACTTCTAGGTGGTTTACCCAGCGATTTCTAATCCCTACTGTCATGGTGGGCAGCTTTGTGTTCGACAATAAGGTGCACTGTTCACATGGAAACGGAGAAAGCTGAGAGATGTTTTGTAGATAGAAAAGAAAGGAGCAGAGGAGATGGCTGTTTTAGGGGGAGCAGGATCTGTGACAGTTTGATTTTAAATTAATATCTTAGGTAGTATAATGTTTTTTTTAATCCAAAAAAAGATGGATAAAAATGAAAATGGAAATGAAAAAAAAAACAACATGTTGTATACTTCCAAATAGGGCTGAAATTGAATCAAAATTGCAATTTGAACAATTGCAATTAGCAAATCGCAAAGACTGCAATTTTTGAAGTAGAATATTTACTTGTTTATTGAGGAAATTATGGTGTATTCCTCTGCATGAAAACTGATAACCTTATAGTTTAGATGTGTACAAGGAAATGTGATTCTTGTATTAGTCTATATTTCTGTCTTTTTGCGAATTCTCCTGGAAGTACTAAAAAAGTGAATTTTGAATAGAATCTTGTTACTATATATAACAAATTTAGTCGCAATGCTTGTCAGAAAAATCACAATTAGATATTTTTCCCAAATCTTTCAGCCCTACTTCCAAATAAAGGTGAAAAAGCGATATTTTTGCAGTAATTTCACATTTGTCTGATACTAATACTAAATACTGTATTTTGAGTCCTCATCCCAATACAGATCAAATCTTTAACACAAAACTTTGAAAATTAAAATTTAAAAGATAGTTCATAAAATTTGACCTTTGAGCCCATATGTCAGACAATACTTCTTAGAATAAAATAGTATCTGCAAAAAAAACGCGGTTCCCGTTCCAACAGTGCATGATTAAATATTCATTAAATAGATTATGAATTATAGAGTTACTTTCATCTGACTTGCATCATGTTACGTTCCCCTCAGATATTTAAACACCCAGCCTCGGTTATCTCTGTCCAACCCCAGATTATGCTCAAAAGTTCAGAGAAAGTGTGTACAATAACTGAGAAGCATCTTAAATAGTACAACGTTACTGCATTCATTTTTGCACCCTGCCAATTAGACTCCAATACAATGTGAATATGATGAGCATAAGCATTAAACTGTATTTTTCAGAGTACTTTTCTAGCACCATACTTTTACTCCTATTGAAGTCACAGTACTCTTACTTGAGTAAAAGTGAAGCTTTATGTTGGCAATATTAAATGATTAGAACATTTGTGTTTGTTGCACTGCTTCTTCAGATATGATTTTGTTTTCCTCATTTTTGTGTCCATCCTTTCAAAATACCAGATTTGGTGCATTATTTAATGTTTTCTCCTTAAAATTACATTAAAGGACAATTAAATCAGATGTTACCTCCAGATGTTACTTTTACTTGAGTAGTAATTTTCCCAAATACTTTTACTTGAGTAATTTCTTGGACCAGTACTTTATACTTCTACTTCTCTCTATTAGATTTTTAAGCTCTAGAATAAATTGTAATATTTTGCTGATAACACACACACACAAACACACACACAAAATAAGCAGGCCTTTCTTTATTGGTTGCAAGAATGTAAACTGTGCAAACTGTGGTCTATTTGTCGTTCTGTCACCGCCTTTTCTCCTTAAATATACACTGTTCGAAGGGCAGGCAAAATCTTCAAACAAAACATACTGAACTTGTTGAACTCTGAACTTTGGCCCGATTCTTCCCCGGAGCCGGTCCATTGAGAGAACGAATGCCGGTCCATTGACAGAACAAATGCCTGCTATGTGTGCAATGTGTTTGTGCAGTGGTTTAAGCGCCCAGAACTAGTTTTCAGACATTTTAGCCATGACCCAGGGAACATTGCCGTAGTGTTGGGTGCGTAACTTCAATGTACTTGTGTCTGGTATGAAAATAACCAGTCACACCCACACAAGTCAAGAGCCAGTTGCCCTGCAGGACTTTGTTAAGAGTTGGAGGGGATAAATGATCTAGGCACAAAAATGTTACCAAAAAAGTGGAATTTGCGATTTGAATGGTCCTGATTAGCAATATTCAAATGCTGTAATGATTTATGTATAGTAACTATGTTTTCTGTAGTACAACAATCTATGTATTTGAGTAAAATTCTCTTGCCTCAGAACAGACATATCGTATTGGCAGTTTTTGAGGTCAACATAAGTGTTTTATTTTTATTGTCCAAAAATCAGGAAGCGTGTGCTAACATGCTGTTGTAGTTAGCATAACCTTGAGGGCAAACTGAGTTCTGGCATCTGAAGGTTGTATAAAGTGCTTATAGACTCATCATGGTGAATAATTATGATGCCCAGATTGCATAAGGTAAGTGAGGAATAACTTTGGACCACTGCAAACCGTTTAAAAAGAACTAGTACAGTCTACACTAGTGGAGTTGTGTGTACAATAGTACCACACTGGGTATAGGCTAAAAAAAAGTTATGTTTTTCATGTTTAAAGTCGGTAAAAACTTGTGAATGGAATTTAGATTTTTTTTAGTAACTACTAAAAACATAAAATTTGTCAGATAATTGCCATTATATTCACTTCAAAATGTGTACTTCCATCTCATTATGTGTTCTGTAGTGTTCTAAACAGCAACTTTTAGCATGTTTTGCCATCATCAGTATAATGCTAATGTACTCTATCAAGAACAAACAAAAAATGTATAGGTTTTTACTAAAATGTTTTGCTAGAAAGAAGCAAAACATATCCTCGGTTTTACAAAAGGCCTACGCAATGGAGTAGTAAAGATAGACTGGATCCCACAGCCCTATGGCAGTGAAGATAAATGAAAATAAACAAAAGTAGATAAAAAAGGAAAGTAGGAAGGATTAAAAGAGCCACAGGCAGCAGGAGAAAGCACGCGCGAGGTAAAAAATACAGACATAAGGGAGACATGAAAAATGTTGTGAAGCCAGACTTTACCCTTGAAACACAGCGCTGTGGCCTAGTTTGCAGCTCCTGCCAGGCCCGCGCTGTCAGACTCAAATTAATAAGCTCCTCTTTGGGGAACGGCCTTGTTATCTCTGCACTGGGTAAGCTCCCGCAAGTTATTTTGTAGATAAAATAAAATTGAAAATATACTCAATTTTTTAAAATTGGAAAAATACAAAATTACCGTCCTGTTATTGAGATGAGAAGTCTACAGGTTGCTCCAGTAGCAAACAGGAAATTTAATACATTTAAGTTCAGGTCAAGTGCTATGTAAAGAACCATGAGATCTTGGGCTACAATTATGGTCAATGTGGGAAACGGTTGCCTGAGTCCAGAATACACACTTGTCTAATACTTTATGAAGATGTGAGTCTGGTCACTGTTGGATCTCCACGAGTGCAGATGGGCGTGACTGACAGGTGGATTAGCTAATCAGGGACACACATGGTCCGTCCGTATCAAAAACTAATATGGCTGCTTATCAGAACAAAATTATCGCAGGGGACTGAAAACCCTTGGGGATTTTTGATGAATCAATGAGAAACTGCATTTCTGTGCTACCGGGTCAGAGGTATAATACTCCCCACAACAGAAGCGTAGCTAGATTGACACCGGATTGAGACTGAGATCAGACTGAGACTAGACTAGACTGCCCAGATTGAACTGGATTAGACTGGAATGGACAATGCAATCACAATGTCTTGAGGGTTCATGGCTCTGGGGTCCGTACTGACAGTAGATAAACTTCTCCTGTGTTAAAAGTCCAGCGTCATGTCTCTTCTTCCATCTGACTACTTCAATTTATTCTACAACACTAAACTATGTTCATCTAAGGTGAGATAAATTTGATTTCATATCACGTCACTGAAATAAACACATCTAATTGGACGCTCGGGTTTGAGCCTGGTTTGAAGCATGACGGAGGGAGTGGTGACCAGACTGATGTATAAAAAGTACAAAGATCTCATTTCACCTAGACACTCACACAATTTCATCCTGTACATTTCTTAGTAATGTTGAAGAACAAGTGGGTACTGACAATGACATAAGATTATCCTTGGGTTTTGGTCCAATGATTTTTTATTGCACTTGCGTATGTACTATGTTATGGAGTACTTTCGATCAATGCCTGCTTCTTACACCCCAAAGAAGATCGCTACAGATTTTGCAATGTTTCTTAAAAATCATAACTGAATGCTCCAAAACCACCCAAGCACTAACCCATGAGTATTTTGGTATAGTAGGAGGGTTGGAGTGTTTCTGAGGTGCGCTGGTAAAATCCATTCTTTGTCTGCCTTGAGATCACTGACACTGAACGCCTACAGTCAAACACAAGAGCAGCTCTCTGTAAAACAAAGTAGGAGGTAGAGGAATGAAGCACTTAGGTCAACACAGTTTGCATACTTTGGCCTACTTAGCTGTTGTACTGAACTAACATCATGAAATATGGTCAATTCATTAATGCACTCAATACAAACAGGTCTTTTATTGTTGTATTTTCATAAATGTTGGCAGTGTACCTGAACACATCACTCCAGTCTCAGTAATGTGGCTGATTAGTTGCAACAGGGAGAACTTGGGAGTAAAAAAACAAAAAAAAAAAAAACAACAAAAAAAAAAACTAACTACTGACTACTTCATCACTTCTCTCACCTCAATTATTGAATATGCAAAATTTGAATATACAGTACATTGCCTTAAAAATGAACGGTCAAGGTAGTAAAAAGAATACTAAAATGCAACATCACATTTTAAACGAGAATAAGTAAGTGATAATTCTGCAGTGGTTAATTTCACAAGTCATTCAATTGCTGTCTGAATAACATCATTTACAAATAAAGATTCCTTTTTGTCAATATTGCCCATCGATAACCAGTGCTGCTGTAACTATTCAAGATTCCCAATTCAAATCATTGTCATTTTCATGCATAGGCCTACATAAAAACAAGATACTGTTTCACAGAGCCCATTGAAAACCAGTATAAAATATCAATAAAGTCATATAATTAATAGGCCTGCAACTAGCACTTATTTTCGCAGTCAACCAGTCAAAAGATTATTTCTATTCTAAAAAACTCAAACTTTTCTATTCAAAAACACATATTAAGCAAATAAGGGTCAAAATATGGTGACTGCAGACAAATAGAAAATATTTACGAAGAATTGTATTCAGCTTTCGGAAATTATTTATTCTTTTATGACATTTTGATTTAATAACGCTACTGTCTTTGTTATAAAATGGTCTTTTGTGTTTTAGAGCATGCCTACAACTACTTTTTATAGTTGACTAGTCACAATCAGCAGATTCATTGTTGCAGCCCTAATAAATAGTACCAATGTAAAATAGTGCCAAGTGCCCAATTTACACTACACCTGCAATCATGCCCACAAACGCATACACACCTTTCAGCACTAGACATTTTGACTTCTTTCTTTTTTCCTGGCTGCTCGTTATCTCATGTTCTAATTCTCCAAAAACCTTTATCAAATTTGACCTAACAAACAAATGTGTTAAAGTGTCATTGTTACGCATCTCCTTGGGTGTTGTCGTCTGCTCTGAGACAAAGACACTGAGCCTCATTGACTTAGTATTGATCTTTGTCTTTGTGTGGTCTGAGACTGATGGAAATTTCCAGATTCCTGTGATTCAGCCTGTAACAGTCTTAACTCAAGGGCTGAAAAGCACAGGAAAAACAGATTACATAATGTATCCTTTCATTTCATACACTCCATCTCTGTTCAAATAGATCTGAGAATGGCCTTGGTAGCATCGAATGACACTGCAGTTTTTTTAGAACTAAGTCTTTATGATACAAAGCCTTATGAAATGTCTGTTCCACAGTTAATTTTTTATTATAACAAAGAATAAAACATCAGCATAACCCAGACCTTTCTAGAAGGCAAACAACAAAGAGTAAAAAATTCAATTCATTAATTAGGTATGGGCCGATATGGGTTTTTCAGCAGTAATATCTGATATTTGGCCTGCTGCTGTGGCTGATAAACAATATTTGCCAATTAAAATCCATAGCAAGGCCCACAAATGTATCTTAAGTTGAAGTAAAGATCACAAGTTAACTTTTCACTTTTGTAAAATAATAAAATGTATTTATCTGGCTGATACCGATACTATAACTGATATATAGCCCATCCCTATTATTAATACTTACACAAACCATTATACTGAGATATCCAAGTTCTGCAAATGTAAAATGTGGACTGTAAAAAGAGCAGAATATACACCCTTGTTTGAAAGAAATGTATAGTAATCTTCTGCACTGAAATGACTTTACATTCTCATTTAGCTTACTATCAAAACAACCATTTTGATATTATCAAGTAGAGGATTACCCCAACTGAACAGAAGGCAGTGACAATTAGAGGCACTAGCTCAGCCAAACAATGCCAAGGAGGTGTCAGCAACGATAAAATTCAATCAACCTGAATCACCACCATCTCTTGCTCTGACAAAGAGTGAGGTTGGCAAGACAGTGAGTTACAGTACATTTCACTTTCATTTTCCTATAGACTTTGAAAAATTCCAATATTAACAGTTTAAAGACAGGATGGAGGCTAACCAGCTATGGTGTAACCAATATCCATAACATGGTTTTCAGTCCAATTCAAACACATTTAAAACTTAAAATTTGGCAAAATGTTTTAATAACATTTGTATAAAGTTTCAGAAACAGAATTGTAGATCTTGGGGCCATTAGTTATTTACCACATAGCCGATTAGCCCCGAGCAGGCTTTAAAACCCTTAATATAAATGTTTCTATTCTATAGAAAAATAAATGTGAAATTTACTTCCAGGAGCCAAGCAGTGGGTGGTCACTGTTGAGGTCCATGGAGATCAACTCATTTCAGAACACTTCCTTGTGAAAGTGAAAAAAAAAAAACATAGTCAGGAACACACATTTATGTGGTGATCTCTCATCATGACTTAGCACAATGCACTCATGTAATAACGGATGTGGTCTGGCACCCAAAATAGGTTTAGTTCAACTTTAGTTCAATTCCACAATACAGAGATTCAAAAAATTGAGGCTGTACTTAACGATTATTTGGAATTTGACTGACTTGTGATTATGCTTTTGATGAATTGATTATTTACATAACAAACTAGGCCTCGATTAATCACAACTAGTCAATTGTTGAACTAGCTGTCAACTATTTTAGTAATAGAATAATTATTAACTGGTTTGTACATAGGCATATGTCATGAGCTGAGAGAAGTTTTATGACTCCAACAGATCAGGAATTCCACAGAAATGTGTTAAATGTGTTAATTTTGTGTGACCTGAAAGGGCTTCAAATATGGGTCCAGTTTAGGAAAAAAAAAAAAAATGCCGGAACAAGCCGGAACAGGATCCGGCAACTGTCAGAGTACATTCTGTCAACTGCCTTCTTTGCTCCAGTCACTAGATCCTCCCGTGCAGAGCGGGAGTTCTGAATCTAAATTACCAGCAGCTCACTTTAACAACTCAAAGTGGCAAAATGGGATTAATTTGTTCATGATATTAAATCCACTTTGACAACGAGGATGTGACGAAATCCAACATTGCTGCATTAGAACTAACTACAGGTAAAGTCACACGCTTTAGGCTAAAGGTGTGAAAAGCCTCATGAATGAGCAGCTTTTGTACAACTTCCTGTTCCAGTGACTGTAGATCAGTGTCAGATTCAGTCGATACAAGAAACGAGCGAGAGAAGAGCTTCCGACTGAGCGTTGTGATGCTGTAAACAGCCTTGTGTGAATAAGCAACAATTTTGCATCAATCCAGATCTGCTCCAAACTGTAGCAGAGTCAGCCAGAGCTGATACAGAGTGCAGGTGAGGAAAGGGGGGGAGTGAGCCTCTAGGAGGGCATCCGGATGGCATCGTTACAGCAGCTGCTGTGACTTGAGTCAGAATGAATGGCCATCCCTGTGAAACAGGAATAAAATGGTCAACTGCATTGTATTTGGGCATTTCTGAGGTCCGGTAAAGTTTTGACACCAGTCCCAAAGCCATTTTTTGTTCCGGCAACGTCTGATTTACAAATTAAGCACTGGCTGCAGCTCTACCTCAGAATATGAGAATTTAACAAAATTTGACAAATGAAGCTAAAGAGATGCTGCTTCATTAAAGCCCCAGTATGTGACTTTGCCAAAAAAAGCTCAAATAAAAGCATGTTTTTTCATTATGAATGCTTTTATTGTACTAAACAAAATATAAAAGCATGTGTCCTTTCTGTGATCAGGCTTGCATCTCCACAAACCTGACTCTTATTTTGTCCTGCTTGTTTCCATGGAAATGTGGTTCCTTTGGTTATAGCCATTGCCCCAAACTGTTTTATTCCCGGACAGATAGTAACGCATTAGTCTTATATAGCGCTTTTCCAGACGGCTAAAGTCGATTTACAATTTTGTGCATTATTCATTCACTTCACACTCGGTGGTGGTAAGCTATTACTGTAGCCACAGCTGCCCTGGGGTAGACTGACGGAAGCAATGCTGCCCATCACACACACACACCACTTTCATACTAGGCAATATGGGTGAAGTTTTTTGTCTTGTCTTGTGTCTAGGACGCAATGACAGTTTTAGCCACTGCTGCCTAACCTGGAATTCCCAGTGGTCTCCCATCCAAGTACTTACCATACCCGGCCTTGCTTAGCTTCTGAGATCTGACGAGATCAGGCTTTGAGAAACAGGTTTGGCCACAAGGATGTTAAGGAAAAACCTACAGTTAGCTTGTGCTTGTATTCTTGGAAAAACAAAGCATTTGAGTTAGTTGTGTGGAGCCTGCTGTTATTTCCACCATCTTTGTTTACTCAGCCTGAGCCTGGCGCTGTGGGACACTGCCTTCAGCGCATTAGCAGCTAATGTACGCCGCAGGACAATGCCTCTTGGTTTTCACAGCTTCTTGTCACTTACTCAAATCTGTCCAGCTCCCTGCACCGCGGTTATAAATGCCACTGTAATCTGTGACACCACTTGGGGCTGTGGCAGTAGATAAACTGCATGTGAGCCAATTACATGAGGTTGTAAACTTTAAACGTGAGGTGGATTTGTGGCCTTAAACAGATTTGGGCTGGTTTATTTGGCTCCCATCCATCGGTGCTGACCCACAGAGTCTAATCCCACACTGTAGGCAGCTGGAGCTGGGATTCTTTTACAGACACAGCCTATCTCACACCACAGGAGGCTGGGCTGTTGAACATAGTGAGACGTGCATACGTGAGAGCAGCCACATCAAAGAGCTAAAGGTTCACATTCATAAAGAGTATACTGCCATGGACAGAGCACGAGTTGTGCATTTTCAAAGTGGGACTGAACGATTTGGGGAAAACTTGCACTGCAGGGAGAAAACAGTATGGCTAAAAGGTATGGGCATGGGTATTATTTTCCTTTCCGTACTTTTATAATTGGGGATGCCTTACATTTGTGTTGTACTTGATAACTTGAGAAGCCTCTCGAAGAACTACATTGTCAAAATTCATTCATTCCACGCTCAATAATGGTAAGCTTCTTAGTTAGTTGCCCAAGACAAGACTGCCAGAAGCAAGGCTGCCAATGTATGCCTACGGCAGTTCTGACCACTAGGCCTTTCATGATTACAAATTTTGATGTGCGACATATTGATGAAGAAAATATAGACAATAAACGATAATATTGAAACTAATTTATGGCACTGACACAATAACCCTAAAGCACGATTACCCTAAACAAAACTATTATAAATGTACAATATTGTTAAAAAACCATGAGCTGCAATAAATACATAGCAGCATGAAACACATTAGTACTTAGTTTGTATCTATAATGAGTCATAGAAGTGATTTATACAACCTTTTACTGCTTAAATTTTATTATATCGCCAAAATATTTTTGAAAAATTTCCTAGTAGTGCAAAGAAAATGCACACATGATAAATACTGACCCGAAAAAATACTGTTCCAGCTTCCATATATTGGACAATAAGTTGATCGTCGTGACAGGCCTACTGACCACCACCAATCACTCATGCACCTTGGTGGGAAAACGCACACTGAGCCACTACCAATATTAGTACTGCCCCATGAAAGTTCCCCAAAATATTGGTAGAGCTTATCGATGCTCTAAATTCTAAGAACTGATGCCAGCAATTATCGCCCCCTCAACATCAGACTTAACTTGTATTAGAAATCTTAACCAAGCAGAAGATAGACGGTTGTTAATGTTTAATAAATAATATTACCAAATTTGAATGGAACTTACCTACTGGTGGTGAACAGTTTTAAATACATAGGTCACTGGATAACCCAGGAAAAGCTTACTGTATTTATGACAGAATAAAAAGGATCAATTATTAACATCACCAACAACTACTATAGATAACAATAAGAGTTTCGTTTATGACAAAAAATAAATCACACTGAATCTTAACAATACCATTCTAATAAGTATTACTTCCAAGTATAGTCCAAAACAGTAACACAACAGCACAGCCCACTACTCAATATCTTAAGTTCAAATACATAGACAATAGTGGACTCTAACAGAGCTTTAGCAACATCAGCACCAGACAGAACGACCTTTACTCACACAGCTTATACTGTTTCTATTACACAGTAACCAGGGACATACAAAAACGCTACTCAAGTCACTGACATTTTGCACACATGGCACAGATAAGATTTTTTTTTTGACAGTTTCAGCATATTTGGATAGTTTTATTTAGCTATTAGCAGAGACATGAAGTGTATGACTTTAAAAAAAAAAAAAAAAGACATTGCATAAACATTACACGTTATTTGTAGAAAATGAAGCAGAAGCTCTTGCACTGCTGCACAGAAATAATCATGTTTTCATAGTCACTTCCTGCAAATCAAGTTTTTTTAATGTGTAAGAATGTGACAGAAGGAGGAGCTATGCCTCTGATTATTTAATAATAGAACTATCCAAAAATGTTTCTTGTATTCTTTCTAAATTACATACTTATGACAGAAGCTTTTTTTTGTTTGTCAACTTACAAAATTGACTTTTTCCCCATCCACTTCAGTTTGAATGCCATTTGCGTGCTTTTTCAACTTGTATAGACAAGTTTAGTCATTATAGGGACATACACGCCTCGCTATTAAATAGGGCTGCAACTATTAATCAACTAATTATGACTGGGCTGCTACTAAAATTAATAATCATATTTTTGTGTTGTAACTGTTAACTGTAACTGTAATTAGGGATGTCCGACAATCAAGTCACCAATAATTATCAGCCAATAACGGGAATTATGACATCACACCGATAATTAAAAAAAAAAAAAAAAAAATCAACGATAATTTCATCAGATATTTACAAGCCCAAAATACACTCATTCAGGTGCTTTTCCTCCGAAGTTTTCTCCCTCAGAGCGCTCACTCTGAGCCCCGGCTCTGCCCCCTGCTCCAGCCGCACACACAAGAGCAGGACCAGGTCAGAAGCAGAGAGCAGAGGACAAGTGTTTACATATATGGGGTTCTTTTATGTTTGGAGGACAGATATTTCAGCGAAACCGCTTTGTACCAGCCTCACAACACAGGAGAGGGGATACAGGCTTCTCACATCTAACAAGCCATCTAAGTTTTCACCGCAATGCCGAGTGAAAAAATGAGGCAGCCAAGACTGCAACCGTCTGTGCATTAGCGCTGTAGTCTGTCTGCCTCTCTCTGCTAACTTTTTATTCACCGTCTATATTCACAATACACAGTAGGGATGCACCGATCCAGCTTTTTCAGATACAATACAGATTCTGACACTATAACTTTAAGGATTTGCCGATACCCGATATCAACCGATGAAAATAGCATTTATTTCCTTTAAACAAAAATAATATAAGACAAAGTGATCCAAGTTATCCCTCAAGTAAGTACAGAACAACTTTGTACAAATAAAAATTCTAACTTTATGACACTTTCTGGGCCAATTATGACCAGTAAAAACTTAATAGAAATTACATCAGTTTATATGTTCAGCCAGGATATTGGCTAAACAGATATTTGGAAGCTGATATCTGACCCAGAAAATGTTTCAGTATTAATCAATATCAGTATCGTATCGGTGCTTCTCTAATACATAGTGGCTGTAAAAGAACAGCCAAGGTGCTGTCCCAGTGTGTTGCAGCATGTATGAAACCCCCAAATAACAATATGCTTCAGATAAGACATATTCTAATAATTAGGAAAACAAAACAGCATTTACAATGTGGCAAGAAGAATACACTTAGGCCTATATGAAACATTATCAGGACATAGGAAGTCTATAATTAAATTATATTGAGTTTATGAGCAGACTACAACCCAATACTGTTACTTCATATTTGTAAATGTCATATTATTAAGGCTTTAAATGTATTATATGGTCTGCTTTAGTCACATTTAGGCCTATAAACTAAAACAAACAAATTAAGAAAAATTTTTACATTTCAAAAATCAGGTTCATTTAAAATGGATTATTGGTTTTACTTTATCAGTTATCGATGACACACATCTTCAAATGGTCGATTATCGTATCGGTTGAAAATTCCATTAGTGTGCATCACTAATTGTTAACTGTAATTGACTATACAGACTAAAACACATGCCAAAAGATCTTTTATAACAGAAAAAGAATAGAACATTTCTGATCTTTATGAATGATAATTCTAGAATCTAGAACCATTCAGTCAGTCAACATATTTCAAAAGATTTCATGTTTCATTTTTTTGGTTAAAAATATATTTAAAAAAAATCTCAATGCACAAAAAAAAAATCGCTGACTGGCCGACTACTAAAATAATCGTTACTTTCAGCCATACTATCAAATCAACTTCTGCCACCAAATATGCCATTTTCACATATGCTGCCCACTGCCCACTATAGCCCATTCGACCTAATTCGGGCTAAAGCTCAGAAACCATTATGTAATCCACAAAGACTCATCCCACGCCCCTTTAGAAGCAACTGTCAAAACTCTACTTCATGACAAATACCAAACCAAGAATAGCTCATCATAAGACTCTATTATACTATTAACAACATGTATTTTAAGAACAGTCGCCAAAGCACCAGAACATTCCGGGACATCCAGGAAGCGTGCATCTTTATGTGCCGATTTACGTTTCTTCCAGCATCAGCCGGAAAGCGAAAGAAAGAAACTGCCGGGCTCCGGCAACAATGGACAGACTGTTCCTAAAAACTATGTACGTTCCAATTTGCGTAGTACTCAACAAAACGTCAACGCCAGGTGATTCTCGAGTGACCTATATTTAACGAGTATAATAGTTTACGACGTGAACGACACCTAGGCTATTGTTTAACCGGTGTATAGGTAAAAAACTGCCTGTAGTTTAATGTAATGCAATTGCGTTTTTAACAGTATGAGTTAGCATTGCAGCGATGCTCCATCTGCCACTGTTGATAGCTATTAGCCGCCATTAGCATCTATAAAATGAAATTATGCATTAACCACATAAAGTAATGTCTATATTTCATGTTGACCGGCTGTTCAAGTTGAAAAATAATCAAACGTAATTTAGAAATGTGTTGAAGGCTAAACTGTAAGAATAAAGCGGTAAATATGAGCGCTTCCGTGGCCAATATTGGGGAAGTGCAAGTAGTGTGTTAGCAACGCAAGCTAATCGTCACAGGCAGCAGCGGCGGCG
>KN477846.1:0-15401 GCA_000787095.1 Periophthalmodon schlosseri | reverse complement strand
CCAGAGCCTTACCAGGTCAAAACAAGCCGCGACGTACAGCGAGATGCATCAATTTCGTCTCTTCGTTTTTTCAGGAGCCGACGTCCGGACCGTAGCCAACGTCGACGGGATTTAGAGCGTGGACTCGTTAACTTGTGTCGATAACATGTCAGAAAAGTAGAGGCGTGGAGAAAGGCGCTTCGGTCGGTGGTGTTGCTGGGATCGGAGCGTACGTCTCGGCTCGCAGGCAGGTCGTTGCTTGAGTGAAACACGGAGCTGGTGCTGGAGGAGGAGGAGGAGGAGGAGGAGGAGGGACGGAGCTGCCAAATACTGAGCCCGCCCCCGAAAGCAGAGGGACAGCGCTGCCGAATAGTGACCCGCCCCTCTGTAGCTAGGCAGAAACTGCAACTTAGCATCGGATATTGACATTGGCTACGACAACAAGGTCTACTTCTCGCTTGCTTATCACGTTGTCTCAGTGTATTCTCCTAAAAACTAGGCATTACCTTATTTTATTAAAGTAACATGTTAGTATACTCATGCAACTTTGTTAATTCTTTATTTCTGCTATCACAAAACCAACAGCGCAGTCCAAAGGTAGGCCTAATGGCATTAATAATTATAATAAAATATAATTGGATAATGATAAAATATAAATTAGATGCATTTTACTTCCTAATAGGCTTATATGTGACTAGTGTATAGCTTAGGCTAGTGTGAGAGAGAGAAGTTCTACATACTACATACAGCCAGTGGTGCAGTGGAGCACATAGGCTAGTCTAGGTTATAGGCCTAAACGATCATTTACTTAATATTGTCATATTTCAAAATAGTATTTCAAAGCAATGCACAATAGGCTCCCTTTCCACTGGAGAGTAGATATTCGTGGGCTTCAGACAGACAATTCCTTCCTGATTTGAAGGACTTTGTGAGGACCCACAAAGGACCTTTCCCCATTCAAAAGATATGAAATGAAATGATTTGAGTTGCTTAATTGCTATGACCACGGAGGACGGTTGCCGCAGCTTGAAACCAATGAATATACTGCCATCTGGCGGTCAACATGCTACATAACAGCATATAGACGAAACATAAAATTCTATAATTTGGCTACAGCTTTTCTGATCTGCTTTGAAAATATCCCCAGAAATGTAATTTACAGCTCATAATTACAGAACATGTTTCGTTTTAATGTAGGCCTAATTTTAGGCTACTAAGTAAAATTATCTCCCTTATTCTATTACAAGTGATTTTTCGACAATCACAAAGAATGACGACATGGGCTTTGATATGTATAGACACTTTATTGCTGTATGTTTTACACTCACTGGAGTGGCCTATTTACAATGGTCTATACAAACACTCATCTTCAAAATAATTAGTTACATAAAAGCTTACAGTTCATTTACAAAATCTATAGCAATATGATCTATATATCTTATATATATGTCTAGGTCTATATTTATAGTTTTTATTTATACGTTTTATAAAACAAGAATAATGCACATTCTGTGTAAATGTGTTGATGTCAATATAACAAAACCACAGCCAATTACAAAAAGAGTCCACACAGCATATAGAGAAGGTATGTTACAGGTTTACCAGTTGAAAAAATTCTATAGCCTTTGTGAATGTGGTAGCCCACAATATACTCTCTATTTTTTTTACTTTTCTGACCTGCTTGTCTCCACGTTATTGCCTGGAACACATCCTTGGCGAAATTTGCACATTTAATTTACAAACAGGCATGGTGTACTTTTTTTACGGAAGATGTTTACATATGTGTCTTACATGTCAATTGTTTCTTTTTTATATAATATACTAGTCAGGCCTTACAACTATAATACAAATATATCATCCACTACTGGTCTGTTATGAATGGCACATAACTTATGTTGCGTTTTCCTGAACTGCACTGTGCATTAAGTCCAACTATGATTTACAAAGACAAATAATTGTTTACATATTAATAGTGGTTATATGTGCTATATGACACAGAATGAAAGATGAAGCTCACAAATACACATCACAGAACACTGCATTTCCAGGTACAGCACTGAAAAAACAGCATAGTCTGGATCACATGTTTCACACCAGGATCAAAAAAAATATATGCACAAGTCCTTGGAAATAAAACAACGTAAATCTATATGTTTCCCCATGCCTAAAGTGTAACATTGATAATTGCTGAAAGACTATTTTTGTGTCCATCCACAAATCCACAATATACAAGTGGTAGATGGATGTCTGGAACGAGAAGCATAGTTTGATTGCAGATTACTTTGCATGTTAAGTAATATAGTCCGGCTTTATTTGTCATGTGATCCAGAAGTGACAGAAGGTTGTGGTCTTATGCTTCATACACCCTGTAAAAAGAAAAACAGACATATTAAAACATGCACGTTTTGTTAGCCTAAACCTATATAAAATAATGAGATGTGTGGTATAGATGTGTGGTATGATATTTAATTACATTTTTCCTCAGAACAGTTACACAGATATTTCCCCAAAAAAATGCTCAGTCCTAATTATCACTTCTGAGATAATATTGTGTAAGTGTGAGGAACAGGTACTGAAAAGTATACAACAACCACAATACAATGTAAACCATCCAATGTTTTGGGAATTAAAAATAAACCATTATCACGGTCATTATCAGTAAAATCAATATTTGTGTTGAACATGTTTATTATGTATTAGGGATGGTTTATCAGTTATCGGTTATTGGTGATTTCGGTGATGTTGGAGGATTTCCCTGATATTGAAAATGTAGCCAGTATTTAGCACCAATATTTTTTCTGTAGTGCCCTAGTCTCTGTGTGCCTGTGTGTCATTCACATTTTGTTCTCAGTGCATCATATTGGTCTTTTTGAATACACTCAAATAGGATTTTACGTCCCACATAAACACATTTTGTTATTATTTTTACAAAAGCGAAAAGTTAATTTGTAAATTTGACTATAACTTAACATAAATTTGGTCCTTGCTCTTGATTTTAAAAGCTAAATATTGGTATTGGCAAACACCAGTTATCAACCACAACAGCAAGCCAAATAACAGATATTGGAATCGGCTCAAAAAATCCATATTGAACGATCCCTACTTTGTATCTGGAGGACACATAAGATATGATGTCATAGATTATGAAATATAAAATAAAATTCCTAGAGGCACAACCTTTAAGTTTACAGGATTAAAAAGAGACCGCATTTGGGGCAACAGTAGGTCAGTGGGTCAGGTGGTCATTGTGTAGGACACTTGGTGTGTGAGTGATTGAGGATCTACCCCAGAAAAAGCACAATGTCACACTAATGCATTATTATTCTTACCTGTGCTTGTCCTTCCAGATGCGGAACCACTTGACCAGGTTCTTGGTGCTCTGGAGTTTAGGGTGAAGACAGTACTCCTGACCTTTGAACCGCGACACATTCTCCATCGTCACACTATGGACACAGGAGACAAAACACACAAAACACACACATTGACTCATTATTAAAACATTTTGATATATATGATATTATTTTATTTCAATTTCTATCTGACATGAACAGGGCTCCCACAAAACTGGTTGCAATACTGTCCTACAAACATGTTCTGAAATACATGTGTTGTTACTGTTAAAGGCCCTGTACCTGATTTTTTCACTTATACTTAATCAAAATTTGGTTTGCTCTAGCACTAGTTGTTGTGAGCTTTACTCTGATAGAAAAACTCTGATCTGGCCTCTGAAAGTTGTGAAAAGAGCTTAAAAACTCCTTGTGGTGAATAATAGGATGTTCTCTGAAAGTTGTGAAAAGAGCTTAAAAACTCCTTGTGGTGAATAATTAGGATGTTCGGAATGCATGAGACAAATGAGGAATAACTTTGGACCACTGCAAATTGTTGAAATTAACTAGTTCTGTTTATCATGTTCTTAGCATTTTTTGTCTTAAATATGAAGGCTAATGGACGTATTTCAAATGTGTACTGTGAACTGAAAAACATACCAATCTGTATCAGGAAAAAACACATTTATTTATTTTTTCAAAAGCATTCAGCTCTACTTCAATGCATGTCTAACACAAGTCGAAGTGATGAATTGTTTTTGCTACTGTTTTTCACTATCAAACTTCCTGACAAAAGGCGCGTTGTCCATGTCGACATCCAGCACATTGGGGCGATTGGCCTGTCTTTAGCTGTAAATGCAGGGAAACTCTAGAGACAGTCGACCTGCATGTGGCATATTCAGGCCAAACAAGAGAAATGTGGGAAAACAGCCCCGCGCCATGGGGCCTCTCCCAACCACCGCACCGTCAAAAGGGCACCAGCCCATGAATGTTAAAGCCACTGACAACAAGTGAATAGGGTCTCGGCATAAAAACTCTGTTGACTTGATTAAAAAGTTTGCATTTATTTTCCTGTCCATTGAGTCCCTAACAAGGGTACTCTCTATAGGTTTTGTTACATAAGAATTGGCCTTTGTTTCCCTAAGTGTGCATTCAACAGATAGGACTTTTGCCTTAAAGACGCTGTACCTGCTAGTTCATTTTAAACAGTTTGCAGTGGTCCAGCGTTGTCCTAATTATTCACTGCAACGAGTTTATAAGGGATTTTTGCATGATTGTCCGCATGTAGAAAGTGAGCAGGAGCATTATGCACGCCTGCGATGTTTACTAGAGTCCCACGCAGCCCAGAGAAAAAAATGCGACCTGACCATGGATCTAACCAAAAGGCATTTTCTACATAATGTATACAATGTTGTGTGACTTTTTCACAAAGCACTGGGCACATGTGTCAGATGGACTGGAACAAAGACGCATTTGAGGCATGTGTTGCGCAATGATTTATTCATAACAGAAGCTAAAGCCAAACAGCTACAGCTACAGGAGCTTATTCACTCTCTGTCTGCTAAAGGTAAGACTGGCTTTGACTTGAGTACACAGTGAGTGAAAATCTTAGTAAAGGAGGGAGGAATCATGTGGTAAACACCAGTCCCGGCATCTTTTGTGCATAGTCTGCACTGCAAATTTAAAACGATTGAACGTTAATGTTGCCGCTAGCTACATGTGAATTAAGTGACAATGGGGTGAAACAATGAGGCCCTATTGTATTCACACTCTCTAAAATACACCAAGAGACAGTAAATATATAAGTTTTGTTTAAAATTGTTTGGGGGGTTACCCCAGACCCCTGCTTTCAGCAGCCTTCTTGAGAGCATTTTTTGTACTTTATGAGCATTTTTTGCACTTTGATCCTACTGTCTGTCTTTCCCTCCAGGGGGTTATATATTGCCAAAACAGCTAATACTAATCTATTTGTAAGTGGAAAGTGGGCCAGTCTACATTCCAAATTTCTTGGGTTGAAATAGGGGTCCCAGCATGCCCCTGTTCAGAGACCAGATCGGAGTTTTGACGACTAGCATGGTTTGGACAATACTTCCACACTTTGGACCACACTTCCTGATTATCAAATACAATAAAACACTTTATAATTAGATGTGGACAGCACGCAGCAGACTTAGGTGGCCCCACTCACAATAAGAATGAATGTTTTTCAAAGTATTTTTGAGGTATAAAAACATCTGCACACTTGAATAAATGAAAGATAGATAAGTTTAATGTCATACTTTGCAACATTCCAGCTATAACATCTCCAAAAAAGTTACATAGTGCTTCTTTAAATCATTATAAGGCCTTCATATCTGTTTTGGATGTTGGCCCATACAGCTCATCAGTAGTGGTGGAATGTAACAAACTAAAAGTAGTAAACTACGGTACTTCAGTACAAGTTTTAGGTATCTGTACTTTACTCTTTTACTTTGTAATTTACTAAGTAAATTTTAAAGTGGATACTTTTTACTTTTACTTCACTACATTTTGAAGAGGACTGAAAAGTAAATGTATTTTTTATGTTTTTATTGTTTGCGACCTGCTGTTGCACGTTCAGACCTCAGAATATGCACAAAATACATTTACTTTTTACTCTTTAATACTTCATTTTAAATGGGCACTTTAATACTTTTACTTAAGTTGCTTTTTTCATGTGATACTTTTACTTTTCCTTGAGTATTTTTTGCTCCAGTATCTGTACTTTTACTTAAGTAACAAAATTGAATACTTCTTCCACCACTGCTCATCAGGGAGCAATCTAACCTCATTACTGTGTTCATTCAAACTTTATTTTCCCTCATTTTCATTCAGGCACCATTGAGGCACTAATGTGGTTAGTGAAGTTTCATAAGAGCAGGAGACAAAACAGGGCAAGGGAACTCCAGAATACAAAATATACTCAACAGTAAAGAGAAGGGACACTCCAAATAAAGAACAAAAATGCAAATAGGTAAAAACTAGATCAGAGCAACAACCATAATATGTAGTTATAAATATAAGAAATGTATAAAATGTGTAATAACTAAAAACTATTGTCAGAACATACTTTGATCTCAACTCTGCAATTCAGGTGCACCTCTGCTCCACCAATGTAAACAATTTAAAGGCCTGTACCTGATCTTAAACCATGAGTGAGGAACCACATGATACAACTGTAGCCCCGCCCACTTCCCATGACATAGAAACAACTGTCTGGGATAGTTGTTTCTCGACAGTTCTCATCAATCTCTATCCTCTTATTATTTTCACTCTTGAAAATGCACCATGACAGAGAATCAGCTGTCTGTGATATGCAGTTGTTTCCCATGAATCTTAGCAAATAATGTTTGTGCTTGGATGAAAATGAGTGTCCCTGTCAGCTGCTTCTGTATTATTATTATTATTATTACTAGTATTATCTACATTTACATTGAACTGCATAACATAAAAGTCATTTCTCACCACCAGAGGAGATTAAAATCAGGTACAAGCCCTTAAACTGTAAGGAAATTAGAAAAAAAAATGTGTGTGATGTCACCTGTTCTAACACTATAACAAGTCGCCATGCTGTATGTGGATCAAAACACTTTGTAGGTGAACAGACAGGCGCACGGACTGTTTAAACCTATTCATACAATTCTATTCTACAGACAGCTTCCAAAGTTCAAATGTTACTCCTGCACCTGGCTCCTTGGAAGAAACATTATGTGTGATGTTACCTATTACCTAATAATACTGTATTAAAATAAGTACCCTTCAGGTGTAATAACAAGTCCTTGTGTTGTCCTGTGGGAATCAAAGACACTTTGATCTCCGCTCTCGTCACTGCAGGTGCACTCTTTTTAGAACATGGGGAGGTGTTATAACAAGGAGGGTTATATTTCGATAGAACATGCTGTCTAAAATGTGTAGGTTTTGTCTGTTATTTGCGTATTGAATTTATTTTTTCTTAAATTTCTGTAATCTGAAACATAAATTGTAAGTAGTTCTGTAATTTGTAATTTGGACCATATCTGATAATAATTCTATGTAAAACACCAAAACGGATCCCAGTTTTACATCAATAATTTTAACTTTCTCACATGTTATATATATGGAAATGAGTAGTGTTTCTAATATTACAATGTAAATGATGGTGACAATCATAAAACTACAATATGTCTTGTCACAGTAGTACTTTTCCCAATGATAAAAGTTGCTGATTATGCACCGCCAGGGTCACAGGAGGGCTCTACTTGGTGGTAGTTAGTGGCTCCTGGTCCATGCTAATATGATGCTAATAGGCTGGCCTGGTGGTGGCTGCCTGGCAAAGACTTGCATAAAGTGGACTGATAGACCAGTGTATTGGAATGTACTGAGTAAAAGAAAACTCGCAAAGGCTGACAAAAATTTAACACTGAGACACACTTGCAGGTTATTGCCACATGCCAACAAATATTATGAATAAAAAAGAATACAATAATCATGTTCCCTTATCATTAGCCTACTCAAAAGTTGTATTTTGATTGATTCATGAATGTTTGAGATACTCAGACATTAAAACATAAGGAATCAGCGTTTCAGTTTTATGCAGCTAAAACCTGGAACAATCTTCCTGAAGATGTGAGACAGGCCTCTACTTTGACAATGTTTAAATCCAGGCTCAAAACAGTTGTGTTTAGCTGTGCACATGACTGAAAGGTTTTTATTCTGCACTCTTCTCTTTTAATTTTAGTTTTACAATGATTATTTATGTTTTGATTTGTTTGTATTGTGATTTTAATGTCTTTCTTATTCCGTAAAGCACTCTGAGTTATTTTGTGTACGAATTGTGTTATACAAATAAACTTGCCTTGCCTTGAGTAATCTTGTATCTCGAGGCATGAGTGCTCAGAAATTTTCAGTTTTCACCTACCCCCCACTACTAAGCTGTGACTATTTTTAAAAATCTAACTCCGGGTCACTAAAAAAAAGGCAAGAAAATGAAAACACACTATTTGTTATGGTGAAATGCCACTATGAAGAGGCGGGGTCAGTCAGTTTTGCAATTTTGAACAGGAAGTCAAAAGGTAAAATGATTATCTATATATGTTAAAGTTTAATTCAAAATACCCCCAAAACGTTATTTCTTCTTTAAATCTGACCTCTATCCAACTGAAATTCTTACAATAGACTACATCTAAATATTTAATTAATTCATCCCAACAGGCAAAGCTAGTTTTCCCTGAAGGATACTACATTTGACTTATTCTACCTGCTGTGTAATGTCAGCGCCACCTGTTTCTGACTGGGGTATTTCTGTTCTGTCAGTGGGTGGCAGCAGAGTTCACAGTCTGGCTCCAAGCTGTATCCTAGGAAGAAGTAATAGCAGACCATCTGTTGTCTGTGCAGCTATATTTGTCAAATCACATACCTAAAATCATGAATATTCAGAGTGTCGAATATGATGATGTCATGGCCCAGATACGAAAGGAATTAGTATTTTTGGTATTAAGGGAATATGAAATGAAAATGTGTATATCTTGCTCTAATTATCCACCAACAATACAAAATCTGCATATTAACAACAGATTTACCAAACCATATATAAAACGATGTTGTGATGGCAGCTACGCTAAACCTTAATTATATGAAAATTTGAAAAAAAAAACTGTAAAGTTAAATCCAGTCCAGGTCATGTAATTTTGAGTTGCACCATCTATTAAGTTCTCTGTATCGCTTTTCAATCTCACAATCCAGGCATTGATGAGCACACACATTGCACCATTTCGTTTGCTTATGTTTGGATGACAACACTTCTCCTTCACTTCACTTCCTCTACACAACAGTGAACTGTAATCTTAAGGATGGATTAATCGAAATTGCAATTTGAACGCACGCAACTGGCAAATCGCAAATTGCTGCAGTTTTTGAAATACAATCATTTCCTCCACAAAAAAAACTAAATATTCTGTCTAATTCTGCATAAAAAACGCTAATCCTGTAGTTTAGAGCTGTACAGACATGTTCAGAAATACATGTTTTTCTTGTATTAGTTTGTCAGTTCGTAGTCTTTTTCTCAGTTATTCAGGACACGTTTGGAATGTGAACTTCGAACAGAATTCTATCATTAAAACATAAATTGCAAATCAAATCAAAACGCTTGTCAGAAAAAACACAATTAGATATTTTCCCCAAATCGTTCAACCCTAGAGTCCACGCTGAGGCCGCGAGCGCTACTTTGAGGCCCGCAAACATAATGCAAAATAATTCAGGTTACTTTATACTGCAAAATGTTGGGCCCCCAGGTCAAAAAGGTTAAGAACTCTGATATAGAACTTCCATTTACAGACTTATTGGAAACTAATATTATTGCAACTCACAAAATCATCTTCTCCTGGCAGAACGGGTGCTTGGGTTTGATCTCCAGCTTCTGCACATCCTTGTACCGGATCTTCGGTCCTTTACGTGTGCACCGACACTTGTACGCTGTAAAAACAACACAAAACAGGAACAGAGTGAGCTGGAGTGGAAGGTGTCGATAATGTAGTCTGATTAGGTTAATTGGGTCTTCACCTTATCCATACCTTGTCCATAATGCACATATAAAGGCACTGATTTAATAACTACGCAGTAATCCACACAGGGATATATGTAATACTTCAGAGTGTATCAATTTTGAGAATTCTGATCTCACTGTATCACTCAGTTGCAGAACGCTGCCAACATATCAGAAACAGCGTGCGATCTTTCAGTACATCTTGAGCCGTGGAATGTTTTAAGTACTTAGCTGGTGTATTAGCTCAGTTATGAGAATGTTTTCGTTTCAAAGCTAAAACCCAGGAAGCAAGGCGGATTTTTTGTCCCAGTGGGAAAATCTATCCTCTCCTTTTCACCAATCCTTCAACGCCACTGGAGCAACCTGTCAGGAGCCATATCTTCAGATCTTGGCTTCACTTTAATCAAGACCACCTAGCTGAAGGATTAACCTATGTAGAGTATTTTAGGTTGACATGGGAACCAGAACCAACCTGAGGAAATCCACTCAGACACAGGCAGAACACGCAAACTCCACACATATAAGTTAAATGGACTGATCCAGTGCTGTTAGGGAACATAACCATGAGGCAAGAGCTCTATTTTGCAAATTTTCTATGCATCCCTATACTAATTAAGGCATTGCAATAACACATCAAGCCCACACAGAGAACCGATATGAGGAGGTTATGCATTCACAGATAGAATGGTGCACCAAATATACAGTGCCGTTAGCAGCTGGGAGGAGGTGTGTGTGAATTAGACTCAGTGTATGAACCAACAAGTCCAAGGTCTTCTCGATCCATCAGCTCTGCGCCCTCACTAAATCTGCCACTACACAGGATCAAAACATACAGCAAAGGTCAGCAAACAGGCCAGTGCATACACAACAAGGCTCTCCTGTCTCCAAACAACAAGAACGGTAGGAATTTTTTTTCTGGTGCTATATTGTGCAAAGTCTGAATGATTATTTTATTTTATTAACCAGCTAAATTAAAGAGGGCGTACTACACTTCTATGGGATATTAATTGCTACATATTTACATCACTATGTTACCTTTTATTGTTTTGAAAATTCTTTATCCAACCAAAACAACATACTAAAATGTTTAATAACTTTCAATTTTTCCTTCCCTTTGCTCCCGACACTAAGTCACTCCCCCTTCAGAGTGCCATCACAACACAATCAGAGCCATCACAACACAATCAGAGCCATCATAACACAATCAGAGCCATCATAACACAATCAGGATCCCGCTAATGAAACTACTGCACATGGCATCAGGTTTGCGAAGTTGTAGTGTATTGTTTTGTATCATGCTTTTGTTTATCTATAAAACATTCCTGTGTGGGCACATGGGTGACGGAGTCTTGGACAGGGTCGTACTACTGACTGTTAGGAGAGTTCGAATGGGGCCTAAGAGAGATTGCAAGATTACTCAAAAATGCATGAATGACGTCTAAAACCTCTTCAGACATGTTTTTGATGAGAGAACAACGTTATAACATGGCAGAAAGATCCAAAAAGTTGATTTTGCATAATACTCCCTCTTTAACCAAAGCCCATTTATGATTCAGAATCTCTTTTCCAGGGGAGTATAGACCTAAGAATAATCGCAATTACAAAGATGGCAATAGCAAATCACAAAGGTTCCAACCAACCAATAGAATTTCCTCTGCAAACAAAAGATCCCATCTCCGTGAGGTCGTATTATGGACCCCAGTGGATGGAACCCGTTAATCCTCTAGTTTAGATTTCTATAAACACATTCTGAAATGCATGAGATTCTTGTTTAGCAGTTCATTATTAAGTCTTCTCTCAAATGAAAATGCTGCTGGAAGTGTTTCAAATATGCACTTTGAACTGAATTCTGCTTTAAAAATCTAAACCACACAACACATCTAATCCTTCATTCCCAACTGGAGCGAGGACGTTATTGTATGTTTACAAGTAACAATAATGTGCCTATTTATACAGCACAGCTTTACGAGGTAGACACAGCACTTTTTATTGGTGATAAGCTATAATTCAAAATAAGTCAGTTGTATGCATCTACTTATAAAGTGTTTTACTGTCCAGTAATCAGGAACTGCGCGTTAGCCTGCTTTGTTAGCTTTACTGTCACGGTAAAACTCCGCACTGGTCTCTGAGAAAAAGTGAACAGTGCTTATAAACTCACTGTGGTGAATAATTAGGATTCTCGGAATGCATAAGGTAACTGAGGAATAACAGCAAATTGCTTAAAATGAACCATTTCTGTTTTTTGTGTTTTTGACCATAAAAATCTGGTACTACGCCTATAATTTGTCATTTTAATGTATTTACTTTAAAAATACAAACGCAAAAAAGAATGAAAGTAAGTCAGATTGTAAAGAAATATACATGTATTTGTGTAATTTCACTGAGGAGTTGTGTGACTTCAGCGGCCACTTTTCCAAGTTCGTGGTTGTTTGTCCGTGTCCAAATGCGAGTGTGTGGAAGTGGTGGCATATGGTGAGTGGAGCTGGTGCCAGGCTGACAGAAGGAGCGCCCAGAGGAGCACAATCACATGCCTGACCAGGCACCAGGCACCAGCCAAGAGAGGAGAGAACTTGCCACCAACACTCAATCAATATGGTGAACAACATATTCTACTGTCATTTTGTATAAGAATTTGAGTTTATGGTGAGCTCTATTGACAGGCAAAATGTTAGAAAGATATAACCAATTTAGAATTATTAAAAAATAAAAATAATAATTGTTGTTGATTGTCTTCATGAAGATGTTATTGCTTTGCCTAAAATTTTCTATATTGTATTTCCATGGAGAGAAACAGGTAACGTACATGTAATTGATTGGAAGATAGCCATACCGTGGAACATTCCAACTAAAACAATAACTGCCAGGCCCCAACAAAAAAGTTTCAAAGTGCACCTTTATTGTATTGCTTCTTTACTTAAAGATACAGTGTGTAACTTTCTGGAGGTGGCACGTCACCTGCATGAGTCTATGGAAATAGAAAATTAAAAACATCTTTCGAACATTCTTCAAAGAAATCGAAAAAAATGTATGCCATACTATGGGAGATTATAGGAATAACATTTTCATAGAAACAAGCAAGACGCCAAATAAGAGTTAGGTTTTTGGAACAAAGTTTTTCAGTGCAATAAACACAACAAAATTGAATTAAAAAAAAAAAAAAAAATCAAATTTTGGCTAAAAAGTTACAGACTGTAACAATCACTGTATAATCAAGAACTAATAAAATGCAGACTGTGCCCTTTTCCTTCCAAACACTGGTAAAATGAACATCTAATGTAATATCCTCATCAATGTGAATGTCAAAACAAAAGCATAATACAATAGGTATTGTACCCGTCTCGGCGGGTACAAAATATTGTATACATTTGTGTTTGGTCCACAACTCTCAGTCGCATTAAGTTGTTTTCATATGTTTTCCCATAATATTTATTGAACCATAGTTACTTGGTTTTAACTCATTGTTATAGGCTATACAATACTTTGCATTACTTTATGCATTGGCTCTCAAATTTACACATCGACACCAGCTACATGATTCAGTATTTTGCAGAAGGTCTAGTAGTCTATCGCTCAGGGCAGGATAATTCCAGGTCTAAAAAGGGATATAAAATGGCTTAAGTAATTTCACATTTGGTGAGACAAGGAATGACTATAATTGCAGAGGACGACCTGGATTGGCACCTGTACCACAGTTTGAGAAACACTGGTCTAAAGCAGATGTGCCTCATGTAAACTGTAGAATGGCCTGTTTGTTTTGAGAGGCACATTCACGGATTGTAACCCATCCAAGAAAATGACATTATTTTTTTCTACTTGTCATAACAACACAATGACAATAACCCACTGCACATTGTTGAAAGTCTTTTATAAAAGCTAACCAAGTGGGCTAATTTTATAAAAATTGAGGCATACAATTGCTTTTTAATTTGTAATTTGTAAACATAGCCTATATTTATTCAAGATTGAGTGAAAACATTTACTCATATCGAGAATATGATATGGTGTGTTATTACAAATTATGTTTTATACTCACTACCAATTAAATAAAACAGAATTGTAGTCTAACCTATTAAAGTTGAATACAATTTCTGATACAAAGTGGCTATAGTGAGAATAGGCTACATTGTTGTTAATTACTTTGCAATATTTGTTGTGTTTATAGAGATATCATAAAGAAAAGCACAAGAAGTAGGCTACTTACCTTCTGCGCTCAAGACGCACACAGCCAATACCAACAAAAGTAGCGTTACGTAGCGACTCATGGTTCCCGGACAGCGCCTTTCTTCCACAAAACACTCCGCTATTTAGGGTCAGAATCGTTCACTTCGCACTTCCCAACCCTCGGTCAAACTCTCCTGCTCCCCTTGTTGTTTCAGTCTCCTCTGTGCGTCTGGTTGTGCAACTCGGAGCGTGCGTCCCGTGCGCTCCCCTATTCCCAACCTCCTCAGACTACTTTAGCTCGCTCCCCCTCTCTCTCCCTCTTTTAAAAGCAGCCCGCTGTTCCCCGCTCATTAATATGCACGAGCAGACAGCGAATCAAGCAGTGTGGACAGCGAGACCGAGTGGGAGAGAGAGAGCGCACAGGAAACGCGATTGTGGAGGCCAGAGGTGACGTGTGAGTCCGCGACCTGATCTGAAGAGTTTTATTCACTCCGATGACTGAAAAGTATGCCCAGTTGCCTACCACGTACCGGAAACGCCAACAATGCGCTCTTTTACGCATCGCTTACCCAGAAAAGACAAGGGCGGTATTGTTGATGGAAAAATAGCACTGACCAAATTCAAAATTGTATATTTATGAATCACATTAACAGTACAACATGGATAGGATGGAAACAAGCCTAGCCTATTTTTCCCCAACAGAAGTATTGGCACGATCTTTGGTATGTGCGTAAAATGTTGATGTACTTGATGTCATGCTTTTGGATAACTAGGCTACGTATGTAGTCTATTTTCTGCGTATAGCATCAGGGTAAGATCAGATGACACGTGGTCGCTATTAAAATCCAAAGAACCAATGACAGGTGCACATATTGTCTAATTACATGAAGTAATTTGAATAGGATCGTCTAGCCTACACCGTGGCCTTCTTTAGTTATCACACCACAAATACGCATGATGTATTAAAGGAGACCTATCATGCAAAATATACTTTTAAGAGCATTTAACCATATTATAATTGTTTCCCTTCTCATTTACTCTTTCGAAGTTTTATTTAGAACGATTCATGCATGTTTGGTTAATCTTTATTCTCCTACATTCAAATCGTCATTGCTTCGAACTACCCCGTTTTCACCACCACCGATACACGCTGCAACAGAGTGGTGTGAGTGAGGCTTAGGAGAAGCTTTCCTGTTGTGTCTCCAGAGTTCACCTGGCCCCCCGCTGGAGGCTGCTGTGATGCCTGGGCTTCAGGACAGAGAGGAGGGACACTTTGGTCCTGAGGGCTGTTACTCCCCTCACACTGCTCTGAAAATGGATCTGATGACCCTACCTGTTGACATTTGTTTGAGCTTTCTATTTTATTTTACTGCAATTTTCCAACCCGAAAGTCAGCG
>KN477843.1:0-10327 GCA_000787095.1 Periophthalmodon schlosseri | reverse complement strand
AGCAAAACAAGTGTTTGAACTGCTTACAGTCACCCCTAAATCCAGAAAGACTTTTAAAACCAGACCACAACTCCATCGCACTAACAGCATACCCCCCTCTCCCTCCTCCTCCTCCTCGGGTGCTGCGGAAAACTGGTCAAAACTCTCTCGGACTTTGGAGGCACGCAGGGAGCTGATGAGGAACATGTGTGCCAAGTACAAAAGCCACACCTCCAGGACTATCACTCGGGAGCACGTGCGGATGATCTACGCGGAGGACAGGTATAAGCTCCTGTACTGTGAGGTGCCCAAAGCTGGCTGCTCCAACTGGAAGAGGACATTGATGGTTTTAGCAGGTATAGCCTCGGACACGCGCTCTCTCTCACATGACACGGTCCACTATAAAAACCATCTGAAAAAGCTTGACAGTTTTGACTACAGCGGTATCATGCGACGCCTTCAAACTTACACTAAAGTCGTTTTTGCGCGGGAACCTATGGAAAGACTGGTATCGGCATATAGGGACAAGTTTGAGAATCCCAACAAACATTACCACACTGTTTATGGGCGACCTATTATAGCCAAATACAGGACTCACCCTTCCCCAGAGGCACTGAGCACGGGGGATGGCGTTACATTCACGGAGTTTGTTCAGTACCTGTTGGACGTGCACAGGCCCGTTGGAATGGACATTCACTGGAATCTGGTAGACAATCTGTGCCACCCCTGTCTCATAGATTACAACTTTATAGGCAAGTTTGAGAACATGCAAGAGGAGTCCAACTTTTTATTGCGAATTATGAAGGCGCCAAGGAATTTGACGCTACCGCAATTTAAAGACAGGAACCCAAAAGACCAAAAGACGTCAAGTGAGATCACAGAGAAGTATTTTGCACAGGTCAGTCCATGGCAGAGGCAGCGGGTGTATGACTTCTACTACATGGACTATCAGATGTTTAACTATTCCAAGCCTTTTAAGGATATACACTGAAACATTATGTAGAGTTCTATCCAATGACAGTCACATTCCACAACATGTAAAGTCAGTACATCCCCTGCAAGCCAAACTTTCTCAGAGCTGACAAACTACAGGTTAGGTATTCCTAAAGCCCAGAGTATATTATCAAATGGTTTATTATGTGGTATAACTGTACTAATATTATGTCTACTGTCCTAAATGCAATTGTGCACTCACTCTCTCTCTCTCTCTCTCTCTCTCTCTCTCTCTCTCTCTCTCACTCTCTAATGCAATTGGGTTCTAAAATTGTATGCTTATAAACTGTATTGTTGTTCAACTGGCTTTAAATTGAAACTCACTGTGAGTCAAATAGCATTTGCTAGCATCTACTTTTGTTGTTAAAATAGCTTGCAGTATAAAACATTAGTTACCAATATGAATAATCCAGGTTGTAAACTGCCTCACACTGGTGAGTTACTGTAAATTACCTGAACTAACATTTAAGAGCAGTCCTGGTATTTAAGAGTGTTCCGTTCAGAATATAGAAAAAATATGGACACATGACCTGTTGCTGTGTGACTCACAGTGAGTTCAGCATTAGTATACCTCTGTGTAAATGCGTAGTACTTATACAAATATATATATATATATATATATTGTGATGGTGGTTTACTAAGCTGCTTCTTATGCTTATCAGGCATAAGCCTTACTATATTGAAACTATATCCATAGTATAAATCTTTCAAACTGTGTCAAGTGCTGCCCTTCAAAAAGCTTTCTACACTAATTGTAGCATTCCTCTTTTTACCTGTCACTTTATTCTTCTCACACCTCTCTCTATGGCTTTTATAGATAACAAAATGTGTTGATCTAGATTGGACTGCAAACACTGTCCTCTTTGTATCTTTCCTACATCCTCTTCAGTCATCCTTTTTCTGATACTACTGTGTAAAACTGTACAATGGGCATTTAAATGAATATATTTTTCTATGACTTTCTAAAGTATATAAATATATATCTCTATATATTGAGTGCTTCTCTGTGAAGTTATGTTCCTTTGCTTTTTGAAGTCACACGTTTTTATTACGTAGATGATACTTGTGTAATGTAACTAAAGAGTTTTTATTTCCAAAACAAAATCCACCAGCTGTCAATTACTCTCAAGGATCTCTGGCAAAATATTTTGATAACTAAAATAACCATTGAAAACAAAATGGAAAAATTTGATGACGTTAAAGTTTTGGAAATGAGCTCCTTACTTACTGGCTGTTATGTCTTTTGACTTATCGACCCTGTACAAGACAAGCTGCATACAGCAGGAAACGTCATTCTGCTTAAGACATGTTAACCACAGCATCACCACTGTCCAAGCCTCTCTTTGTGTGAGAGACCTTTTACATGTCTTTCCTAAATTGATCCTATGAAAACACATTTACGTACATACAAACAGGATAGAGACTTGTAAAACAAGCCTGTCGAAGTGAGAGCAGTAGTGGCTCAGTGGTTAGAGGGCTTGTCCCCAACCTGGGGATCTGTGGCACAACTTAAGTCCACAGATAATTGATCCACAGATCCCCAGGTTGGGGATCTGTGGATCATTTATCTGTGGACTTAAGTTGTGCCCTTTGGCAAGACACTTCACCCATCATAATTGTGTATGAATATGGTGTATGAGTGATTAGTGGTGGTCAGAGATACTGATGGTGCAGATTGGCAGTCTCACTTCTGTCGGTCTACCCCAGGGCAGCTGTGGCTACAACAGCTAATCATCAGTGTGTGGAGTGTGGAGTGAACTAATATTGACTACAGTGTGGCACTTTGAGGGGCTAGTCAAGCTTGTAAAGCGCAATACAAATGTAAGGAATCTGTTTTTTTATCATGAAATCAGGCATCATAACTCAAAAGGAAAAGAGAAATGACATGAACTTTATTTGATCTTGCATTATTCAGGCTATATGAACTACTTTTGGACACATTGGCCTTTCATGGGGTATAACTTCATATATATGTATGTAACACATGTAAAAGCATCAGCCTTCATTTTGCACTTAATTTACACACAACACATCAAATAGAATCAATGGTTATGTGAATGATGGCAGATGCTGCAAACAAATAGCTTTTTGATCCTTTGGTGCTAGGAATGAGCTGTGTACTTCTGAAACTTACTGAAAATGTACTGAAAATGTACCAAAAACTACAATAGTACTTTGACAATGAAGTGGTTTAAAGCTACATGTTATATGATCTACTTGCTATTGCTTTCTTCCTGTTTTAGATAACATTTGTGTGATGCTGGGTCTTGAGAGACAAACTGTGTTCTGGTCGTGGGGATATACATCACTACTTACTATTGTCTCCTCGGCACATGGGGTTGATTTGGGGCTAAACTAGCGTATAAGTGAATGTATAAATGTTTCTTGTCAGTGCAGAAGTGTACAAATGATCTTAAACCATTTGCCTTATTTTACACTGCCAATCAAATGGTGTTTTCAGGACGACATTCCTCTGATTGATGGGTGTCTACTAATAAACTATCTACAGTATTTTCGAAAGGTCTCTTGTTTTGTGCTTTATGTATCTAAAGTTTAAACCGTTTGTATGTTGAAAAGTGAAAATGAAATATGAAAAAGTATATCAGAAAATCCATAAAGGTTTACGGCAGTTTTATTGGTTCATGACTTGAGCCTTTGTAAAAAAAAAATGACCATAATGAGTACTGGGGGATTTCACCTTGCACTAATTATAACTAGTTATAGAGTAATTGTAACCATGATATTGTAACTGCCCATGTGATTTCTATAGATAGAAGTAATCCAAAAGGTCATTGCTAAATATTCATGGGTTTCGCTCCCTGTGATATTGTGCCATTTTAGGGACATTTGATCATTCAAAATAAAAAAAAACAACAAATATTTTGTTTTGAATTGTTAATTGCTATGTCAAGTTTTCATCATTCTGAAAACCCATGGATAGAAAACAAATGGTGACATGACTTCAATTATGTAGTGTCCAGCCTTATGTATTTGGTTATACTATTGCATGTGTGTGCTGTGATCAGCCTGTGGTTTGAAGATTTGATTTGACACTCCGGGCCCATTTGTGTAGCTTGTGTAGAAGTCATGAGCACTATGAGAACAGTAAAAGTGTGAGGAGAAACAAAAGCTATCTGTTTACCTCATTAGTGTGTGTGAGAAATGTTGACGTGCTCTGAAGAGAGCGTGCATATGTAGCTAAATCTGCTAAAGGGCCTGAAGCAGACGTGAAGGAGGCACCCAAACATCTTCCCAGTGTGATAAACAGCCGTGCTATGCTTCAGAGCACTGTAAAGGGAGACTTCGCCCCATTTTTCAACTATTATGATGATGAATTCCTCGCTTAATCTCCATGTTTGCCTCTGAGCTGGCATTTACATGGCCCATGACAGGTTGGAGCTGCATCTCAGAAGGCTCACAACGGGCTACAATGGCGTGTCATTTCTATCAAGGCCTTTATAAAGATGTGCTCTTTATTAGTCTAATAAAAAGTATTTGTGCTGGTGACATTCTGGAGTTTCCTCCAACAGCGCTCTCTGTGTGCATGCCAGGTTAGATCTCCTCCTTTCACATGGAATCTTTGTTTGTTTTGGCATCGTGTGAAAGCGTGCTCCAAATCTATTTCCCAGTGATAGAACACTCATTAAAAAGATCTGCCTGAGCTGCAATATTAATCAAGCAAATCCAAATGACACCAGGGAAATGACTTGATCAAGCATATCACAGGCGTCTGCACAGCTGAGGACAACGACCCTACAACAGAGGTTCTACAGTTTTATTTTGTTTGTTTGTTTATTTGTTTGTTTGTTTTCAAATCATCCACATGTTTTTATATTTTAAAGTATCTGAGGAATTGAAATAAATAAAACTTATATATATTAAATAGGTTTTTATCCATACTTTTTTGATAAATTATTATTTTTATTTATTGACTTTCCCCAGAGACTTTCAAATCACACCAAGCACCCTTTCAAGTGATGTTGTTCGCACACAGTAGCAATAACTTAATATATACCCAACTGTCATGATATGTACTTTTGTGTGATTGCAACAACAGTTCAGATTTTATAAGCAGACACAAGCTTCAGGTAAGCCTTACTTAATGTGTATGCTTGAATGTGCTTCTTTTTTTGTTGTACCCTGAAAAGCCTCAGTCTTTGTAACAGGACACTCTTTTCTAGCAGAACAGTAGCGTCACACATAAAGAACACAAACTGTATGTGACATTACATCATGATACAGCACCATGAGTAAACAGAAAAATACTGGTTTGACCAGAACACACAATGCATTCAGTGTTATCTGTCTTCTGTCCTTATTTGGTTATGCCAGCTGAGAATCAAAAACAGATGATTAATTTACTCAGTCTTAAAATGAATGATAATAATCATAAAGTTAGAAATGAACCTTGTCTCATCAGCTATACCATATTAAAATAATTCCTTTCTGATTTGAAGAATTTTGTGAGGACCATTCCCCATTCAATAGATATTATATTTAGATTTGAATTGTGTTACTTCTATAACAGGGAGGACTGCTGTCATGCCAAATCCATCAAATCAGGAAGGAATCCTTATGCGTGAAACCCATGAAGAGTGTAAAATAAGTCTTTCACACATTCTTTATACATATACACACACACATGTACATGTGTCTGAGAGACATGAATAAATCCAACGCCATTGATTTAAGTGCAGAAAAACGTTGTAGTGGCCATGGGCCCCAGTATAAGCTTTTGTCCCGGTTTCCATTTGGAACACTCACACACATGACATCACCCAGAGGTTTGTTTGTCTGTTTTGTTCGTTTGTTTTGTTTTTGAACCATGAGCAGTATGGTATGGTAGTATGGTTACAAATATGCCCTCCACAGAGTGAGCAGTCATAACAATGTGAGCAAGGTTCAAGGTAAAAGTGTAACATGGACGGCACAATTACTACACAGTGCCGCATCACAGGCCTCTATGGGCCGGTGCTGCTGCCCTATCTGAACTGCCTGATGCTACGTCATATCAAATGTCTTAAATAGTTAAAAGCCTTCTACCCGGAAAAATATATCATGAATGAAAAATGTTGTGTGGGAATTCGAACCATGACTGTGCACAACAGACCATTGTTTTGTCTGTTTGACATGAGGCATAAGAAACACAATGGCCTCAAAGCACACAAAGCACGAGTATCTGTGATGTAATAAATAAGGTGTTGCAATACTGTATTGTACACAGAACCAAGTTGGAAGGGCACATGAGGGCATAGGACTCATAGGTAATGTGTGTTCAGATGTCTCTGATTGGAGAACAAACATACTTCACCCAGAAACTAAAGTCTACTTTATTTACTTTATCTTATTTTTAATAAAGGGTTGACAATTATTTGAGTAAACTAAAGGAAAAGAATACAAAGAAAAACAAAGACAGAGTTTCAATGGGACTTTTACTGGATTCATGTGAAAATGTCAGATTTAGATTTAACTGTGATTTGATAAAAAGTCACTTATGAGAATTTATGAGTCTAGGCAATGGAAGAAAATTATTTTAATATTACATTTATATAATTTCTACTTGGTCATACGTTCCATACATCGTTCAATCATTTTCATTCATTCGATCCTTTATTTAACCAGGGTCATTGAACCAAAGCAGAAGGTTATTTCACTTCTTCATGGCCCATTTGCTCTGTCAACAACATTGTCTTTCACAAACACAAGCTAAGAACAAAAGATGCCAGTTCCATTTACTTTGGTATAAATACAAAGGTCTTCATTGTCTTCTAAAATGCACAGTTATCATCAGTATTATGATCCTCTTAAATACACAGAAAATAATGTAATTAATCACACAATACAACTAAATCTACACAATATATCAACAGTCAGAATGTGAATAATAATCGTCCCTTTTGTCTCTTAGTATCTGTATTTAAAGGTGATTTTTCTGAGTAGGAGTCCCACCAACGTCTTGCTTCCATAGATATATTATTGCTTGGCCTGCAAAGCTCTACAGTTTGGGCATTAAACTTATCTGTTTCCATTGACTCAAGCAGGTGATGCCACTAGGCCAAGTTACAGGTCAGACCTGTGGAGATGCAGCCCCATTCATAATTTTAAATGCATATGGCAGGTTTTCATGTAAAAATTTAAAAATCTTGATTTGGTGAGACATGAGATGAGAAGGTTCCCAGGCCATGCCTCTCGGCTGGCCTGGGAACACCTTGGGAGGAAGTGTGCATGGAGAGGGAAGTCTAGATGTTCCTGCTTAGACTGCTGTCTCCGTGATCCAGCCTCGGATAATGCAAAAAAAAAAAAAAAAAAAAAAAAAAAAAAAAAAAAAAAAAAAAAAAAATTATTCATAGAAGGACGAATTTTACCTCACCTAACTTATTACATTACAATTTGGACTTTGACAAACAAAACTACTCTTAAATTAGCTGAAACTATTCATAAAAAGCACTAAAGGTATTATATAAAAGGCCCACTTATTATCATTACTGCAGAATACTTGACAAATACAAATTTCTTAAACATAATCAAATGCGCAGATTTAATTTTGGTATACAAAGTTTTAACAATGTGGCTCCACCTCCTTTAAAGAACCTGGACAAGAGCAGGTTCTAGAGGTGATTGCTCTGTGCCGTTTTGGGAAAGTTCTTTGGACAACTCTCATTTGCTTATGGAGCAGGTCACACTGTGTGCTCACATACGAGAGCTCTCAACACTGGCAGCATTTTTGAAAGCCTTAAAACAGTGGTTGTTCCAGGGTCAAATATGTCACCATGTAGAACTAAATTACATTTTTATATTGAGGGAATGTTGGTTTAACTTTTAACTAACTGGTGTGCTGGTGTGTTACATTTGCTTTTGCATGACTGTTGCTGCTTTTTCCCTGTCCTGTAAACTGTAAACAACCTGCCAAGGGACTGAAGATGGAAATTAGCCACATTGGCTATAATCTTTACATATTAACATTTTTAAATCTTCATTAATATGTGCTCTCCCTTTACAAATAAAAAAAAAAAATTAAAAAAATAAGAAATAAGATTTGGTGAGATAGTTTTACATCTGTTAAGTGGCAATTTGTGGGGAAAAAAGTTGAAAAGTACAAAATTCTAGGAAGATGCCTCTACCTATGTCATCAACACCAAATGTAACATCCAAAATGCAAAGAATCAATACTTGTAATGAATACTTTTTTCTGACAGTTTAAACATTCATCTTATCTATTTTTATTACTCGAATTACAACTATTGTGCAATTTAAACATGTTTTGGCTCTGTTTACAGTATGGTTGCTAGTTAACAGTTGCGTATGTCACATCTGCTCATGTCCAACCAGGAAGTAAAATTATAAATTTCATAAAAATTTTAAAAACTAAAGCAATAATTATGTTAATTATGTTTTAGTGAAATTAGTAGTCTAACCTGCCATAAGCACTTTAAATTATGTTTTGAGCTATTTGTGTAATTAAAAAACAATATAAAACAATATAATTGGAAAAAAAAAAGAAAAAAAAAGCAAGATAGATCATTTTAATGCTATAGGAACATTCAGGCAAATCAAAATCTCCCCACCAGAAAAGTTACAAATTCCACTTTAAGCACATTAATCTGGTAATTAACCATTATCGTTTAAAGAAATATAATTACTTGATTGATTTCTATTGTGACATAACCCAGTATCAGATTAATACCATATCTATGAATATACATCATGTGCTGGGAAAGCACAAATTGTGGATGTTCATCCACAATTCTGACTAGTTGAATCATGATGTGAACAGACAGTCCTTAATCCTACTCAAACCCTCCCTGTTGTTTATTTTCCATCAAAAGGTATTCATTGTGATGCATTGATGCTTAAAGGGTGCTGAGTCACTCCCGTGTCATTATTATGGAAGAGGGCAGCGTCTAGAATTAAACAAAGGTGGGTTTTAGTGGAGTGCTTAGTATAAATACAGAGCCGTGAAGAGCCCGAATATAGACTCCACTTCTCCAATTACGAAGACGAAAAAGAAAATCAAACTGGTAAGAAGCAATTTGGATCATTTTATTGTATTTCTTATTCATTTTTGTAAATAATCATAGTTTTAACCATTTATTGCACAAAATAGTCCTGTAGTAGTTACAGTTATATTTTATTATTTTGATTACACCTTTCTGTATCTTAAATCTATTCAGCGTGTTTCTAATATTAGTTGAAGGTTAGATTTAAGTTATTTTTAATAGTTATTTAGTTTTGCATATTTATTTCCTGCTCTTCTTCTACTTTGTGTTGCAACACTGAAATCCTCTTTAAAAGTTCTCTTATCTTATATTCTCCATATTTAACATTATTATATTTTTTTATTAATTACTGTCTTTCATCTTAAAATATCAGCTTTTTTGTTTTTAATCCCTCAACTTTTATTTCTGTGGCGTATACTTAAAATCCCAAAGGCCTATGAAGTACACTGGCTTGAACACATTTCATAGAGCCACATAAGACCTAAAACGTGAATATATTAGCATGAATTAAGTTATATCTGCCTGTTTCTTTCCTTTATTGTCTCAGTATAAGATGACCCTCAAGCCTGTCGTGGTGCTGGCTCTGGCCGTGTTGGTGCCTGTGCTGTGTATGGACAGCAGAAAGCGCTGTGAGCTCAGAGATCAGCTCAGGGCCTCACTCTCCTCGAGGAGAATATGGGATAACAAACTGGCAACAGGTGACACACTGGCCAACATAATACTATCTATCTATCTATCTATTTGCTTGTTTATTTATTCATTTGCTTATTTGGTTTCATGATAAATCTGTGGTATTGCACACAGTCACTCAGACCCTTGAATGCATAAAGCACTATATTTCCCATTCAACATTTATTGATAAAGGTCCTCTCTCTTCTCTCTCTTTGTAGTCATCTGTGAAGTGGAGAAATTTGTCAACCAGTCCATGATGGGCCCAACCAGTTTTCCTCCCACCTCTGCACCCTCCAATTCCAGCATCCCTGCTGTTAACTCCACCATGGCACCCTCTAGACCCCCAGCAACCCCTGCACCAGGAAGTGAGTCCAGCTCCAAGGAGAACAGCAGTGAGGAGCGGAAAGGACAGGACGGAGTGAGCAAATACCTCCGACGCTGCATCAGTGAGTTGTGTATATTGTAGTACAGATCTAAGAAATAATAATAATAAAAAAATATAATACTCATACTGTACTTTTACTTTTGTACTGTGTGCTACTTTTACCCAATAAATTTAATAAATACATTTTTAATGGCATAGACTAGAGCAGTGTTTCTCAAACTAGTGGTAGTGTGGCCTTCTGCAGTTTACTATGTGTTTTATTTAGAGACAAATATATTTCCTTTTTTATATTATTTAGAAT
>KN477842.1:2822-15683 GCA_000787095.1 Periophthalmodon schlosseri | reverse complement strand
TATTATATATATTATATATATATATATGCAGGCGATTAATGCGCGATTAATTAATATTGACGTTTTAGGCTTAAATATACTGTAATATTCACCCAGGGTTGTGCTGGTTTGAGTTGGATATGATTTTTCTATGTGTCTGAGACTGTTATTTGAAAATGGCCAATTAAAAGTCAAAATAATATAAAAAAGCTCAGTATTAGCCCGTTTTATTATTTTCTGATGCCTACATTCAAATATGGATTGGAATGTTATTTAACCTTTTGAAGCTAAACCTATTTTTTTCCTGTGGTTGTCCTGTGTGGTCTGCTGCTTATTTCTGTTCACTATGAACCTAATAGAAAGCTGCTAGAGTCCTGACTTAGTCTTGCTTTAGTCCTGACTCAGATCTGGTAAAGGTCAGTCCTCTTATTTAGTCCTCGTTTAGTCCTAGTTCAGTTCTGGTGCAGTCCTAGTTCAAACCAGCTCACTGGTTAATAAACATGTGGGATTTTAATATCTCTGTAGTTTTCAAAGTAAACATGATTGACACATGTGGTAAACTTTGCTTTGCCGCTGATAGAATGCCAACGCCTCCGTGCGCATATTTAATCATATATTTAGTGTCACTCTCGGGTTTGCAGACTTTCGCGGCCACTTTCGCGCCATTTCTCCGTGATCACGGACTCTTTTTGGAGAGTTTAAAAACTTTGACGGAGCAGTTATTTTTATTTTATTAAAATGTAAACACACAAAACGTTACCTTTCTCTCCAGGTAAGATGCGATCAGGCCAAAATTCTTGGGGTGTTGAACAAACCTACAACAGAAACACATATTAAATAGTATTTTATATCATTATCATTATTCAATGTTTTTTACTGTGCTGAAATAATGATAAAAATTATAATAATAATAATAATGTTTACTTCTCTTTAAAGATCTCCTTTTCGTGCTCCGTCCAAACATTCATGAATTGGCGGGATTTGTAGACTTTCATTGGGTCATCCATCAGGCCATTCATGTTGATGAACTTGACTCTTCGCTGTTCCGAGTCGTACATCATGGGCGGAATGACAGAAAGCTGTCTCATTTGTTTCTCATTATTCTGAAAAACACATGTACATCATTATAACAAAATTTCACTTTTGAAGAACAAGTCTATGTATATATACACTCTAGTTTTTCTTCTGTATACACTCAGAGTAAAGAGTACGTACTTCCTGCTCCGATAGGCCGTCTATGATCTCTGATATTTCATGTTCACTTCTAGCGATTGTTGCAGAAAGACCAGTCCCTCTTTGCCCAACTCTATGGAAAAAAACATTGAAAAATAAGTTTATAAAGATGTAATATATCCAGACATTGTCGTTTTAGAAATGGGAATAGAAGAAAGAAGAAAGGGAAGTAAAACTGTAAGTCTACATGGCTGTATCCTGTATAGTAATGAAATGCCATCGCCAGTAGCTCTTAACACTATTGAACTAACAAACCAGAATGTTCTTCAGCTGAGCTGCTCCTTGAGATGAAGTAGCTTCCAGGTTTAAACACTATAGTAGCTCCATGTGGACACAGATCTTTTGCCCAAGGCGATTGAGTGGGCAGAGATGTGCAGTATCTCTTTTTAACAAAGTGTGAGTGTGAAGCCAGAGCATGTAATACCGATGAAAACACAGAAATCAAAAGCACTGGAGGCAGGCCTTTTCCAAGACATTCCTTCCTGGATTGAGAAAGTGATACAAAGCCCAAACAAACTATTCCATATCTCTAAAACATATTGAAAAATAACCTTAGACCTTGCCATACAGAAAAGCATCAAACAAACCAATAATGGGCAAAAACAACTGAAGGTGGGAATCTGGATACCCTCCCATCTAAAACTGAGCATTTCTGGATTCACGACTAAAGCCCTTTACTCCCCACAGACTAAATTTTGATGATCTTGTTGTAGAGTGGGCTGACCTCACTGAGAGACCTCACACTGTCCGGGACCTCCCGTTTGCTGGAGGGGGATCTTGAGCACTTGGGATTGGCACCATTATGTACACTGTGGTCCAAAGAAAGAAAATTATCTGACAATAGCTTCAGTTCATTTCTGCTGTGCCATTTTATCATTTTTGCAAAAACGACTCAACAACAACAAAATAAGGACATGTTGCATTTCTGTATAACATTTACAGAATTCAGCCAAAACAGATCTTTAAATAACTGTATACTATATATAAATCACTTAAAAGTGTATTAGTCATGTAGATTATTGTCTGACTGGTCATAATGTACTTCACTGAATCTCACAAATACAGAAATACTGACCCTGATCGTCAACTGTGCAGCTAGAAAGAGTCTCACTGCACAAACCAGGCCACTACAAACACAGGCAAGTACTTCATTACAATGGCTCTCAAACTTTTCCATCAAGGAAAACATTTATCTTTCCGAGTACCACCAGATCTCAAGTATATAACAGGATTATTCCAGGTATACTCTAGAGCTAAACCAGGTCTAAAAGTGGACTGCATCATTTCATATAGCCCTAAACAGGAACTTACCAAAAATGAAGACAAAAAAGTGGATAAAATGAACTTTAGGCAAACTCACATACTGAAGAGCTGTCCAAATACCACCTGAAGGCGCTCGCATACTGTAGATATTCGAAACTAGTTTTAGTATTGATCAGTATCAGATTTTTGACAACCCTGTTCACAAATGTTGAGGGATTGTCTGTATTACGGTTAATGAGTACTGTTAATCTTCTTCCATTCCTTCCAATATAAACAAACTTCACTTGCTCATACACAGGTCATACACAAGAACACGTCTTTACCTCTGAAATCTCTCTTGCTGCTCCCTCTGCTTGCGGATCTCGGGGAACTGTCTTTCGTAGTACTCGCGTGTCCTGCTTTCTTTGGCCTTTCTTCTGGGGTTGTTTTCCATCCGCTCCACCTTCTTCTCCCAGGCCTCCATCAGCTGATCGTAGCGCTGGCAGATCTTCTGTTCCTGGGTGGAAGACAAAGGAAAACATCACAATTTGATTTGTTGATAGTTAACTTGGTAATCTGGTTTATCAATTCAATTAAATCTGGGTTTCAGGGTCATGAAAAATGAGAACCGTTGCCATAGTAATAAAAAAATAAAAAATAAACAAAATATCCTCAAAATGTTACCAATGGAGCTTGGGATTGATTGTCAAAAAATAAGTGTAAATAAGTTTAGTATTTAGCATCTTAAAATCGCTATTAGTTTAACATTATGCAAACTGAAAAATTTAATGACACATGTCAACACAATCCTGAGCTCTACGACAGGAAGCTAAAAGTTGTGAATAATTGTTAGCCATTTTCTAATACCCGTTTGCATTTGAACACTTTTACAGAAACCATCAACAAAGAATATAAAACATCTACCATTTTCTTTTTGTACAACATGCATGTAGGTTACAAGAGCACTGCAAAGCCTAGTACATATGTCTAGTGTGATATAAGCAGTGTGTGAACCGAACTAGTCAAAGGCAGTAGAAGTGTGCCAATGTAGAGTCCAGCGAGTACACGCTGTTCAGGAACGGCTTGTATTATCCATGTTGCTCAACCTAAAGTCAATCTTAAGTTTTCTTAATTTTTCTTCACATTTTCAGGGTTTCCATTTCAGTGATCAGCTTGAATAGGATTTGACTTCTGACCTATTAAGTGTTGTCAAGGGTTACAGCAGTAAGAATCTTCATAAGGGACATTGTAGGCTGTATTTCCAGTTTTTGTAAAGAGAGACAAACAATCCACCTTCCTCTTGGCACTGAGCCATATTCACTCAGCTATTGTTTCAGAGTCCAAAAGGTCTGTCTGACCCTGACTGTGCAGAGGCAGGGAAACATAGAACTCAATGAACCATAGCAATCTGAAAACTGTTATTGGAGAATGTGACACAGCACTCATACAATCTATTTTCCAGGGCCGTATGCCTTTAGTCTTTTGGTCGATTAATCAGTCAATGTGGATCTATTTTATTATCAGCCAACCAAATATTTTATTGAGATTATAATGATTTATATGGACCACCGCGGAAAGGAGAATGCATGGAGTCAGTTAGCTTGAATTTTTGGAAGGAGTGGACAGGAGTGGATGCTGTTTACAAATACATATAACACACCACCTTTTAGTCCATGAATCAACGCACAAACCATTTCTTTAGTCGACTACAGCTATACTATTTTCAAATATTTCATGATACAGAAATCCCTTAAGAACCATATCACCTCTACAGTATATACTACACACGTTTTGGTATAATGCGTTATAATTTGGTTTTCGGCAACTACGACATTGGTGGGAACTTACCCTTTGCTTACGGGCATGATTTCGCCTCTTAAAAAAGAGAATCAGCTTCTTCCTCATCACTTGGTTGCTGCAAGAAAACAGCAATTAATATTAACAGAATAGGACTGAGAGAACACTTTGTAACAAGCTGTATTATAAATGTTAATATGGTCAACTGAGCAAAACAGTACAGTGCAAGTAGGGTTGGGCACTGAATCAAATTTTAACCAAGACGGAGATTCAGGCATGTCTATTTGTCAATGATATGCTATGGTCTTTTTAGCCAAGTGGTCTACAGCCAATCGTCAATGATTCACATTATATTATTAAATGCAGCCCAATACCTCCACCAAGCCTAAACCCTAAACTAAGGTGTGCTGGGCGTTGCTCTCAGGGTCTGGGTGTCCTTTGTTGTGATAAAAGTCTGCAGCAGATGGGCCTCTCTCATGGTGCTCACTGATAAGCTCCACTGTGGAAACCTGGCCTTCAACTCCCGCTCTTGACAGCATTAAACCCTCCTGGCACAAACAATTTATTTCACACACATTCAGGATCTCTGTAAATGGAGCAAAGCAACTATCCTTTACCAACCCATTTTAATTTAAGTATCACATTTCTCTTCTCTTGCCACAAACAGAACATTTTTTGCATTTATTTGTACTAGGAATCGGCGATATACCAAAAATATCATCACACATCATAATTTTCAACTTTTATCAGATGCAGTTAATATCTTTTTATCCTCCATTAAGAAATAACTAAATCAATCTACTGCTTCTGAGAGTTCATACTTCACTAAGATTGGTTAAATCCACCTGTCACTCACATGACCAGAGGCTGACCAATAGAAGAAGTGGGTGTTGAAAAGTGTCTGAGTTTGAGTAGACAGCTGCCTGATATGGCATTTAAACCCTCAGTGTTTAAATGCCATATCAACCAACCCTAATTTGCACATGTGTTCATTATGTTGGAAGTAAAAGCTATACTTACGTTTTGATGTTGTCATGATAAACTTTTGTGTCTGACGGTTGATTGTACAGTGGCTAAATTTGGAGGGAAGCACAATGGAGCACACATGGATTAATCATTGTCTACAGTGTTAGTACTAACTAACTAAATATGCAGGTATTAGGACAATATCTTACCAGCTCAACTTTAGGACCAAGGCCTTCCAGGATTTTGTGGGCTTCTTCTGCTTTTTTCTGGAAAATGTTGGTACGTTAGTAATCATTAAACAGTTAAACAGCTGCCAAACTAAATGATGATGCAATAAATATACAAGACAGTTACCTTTATCAGTCAAATCTGACTTCTAATAACACTAATAATTTAGTGAACTAAAGTACTGGTGGTGAGCATTGATACACACAAAAGCTTTCGAGAAATATATGTATACACTATAATTATTAGATTACTTGAAATATGTATTCACCAATAACATAAAACCTACATTTTAATCTGCGAATGAATAATTGAACAGGCGTTATTGCTGACAGAATTGGGATAGACAGCGCTGTAAGGGTTAAAGGCTGACTGGAAAGGAGGGCGTGGCTCAGCAGTCAGACAGACATGAACTAAAGTAACCTCTGAAAACACTCACAGAACCAAGCTTGTTTATGCACTTCCACCGACTTCTTAAACTTCTTAAACTTTCACATTAACAAATTACAGCTATCTTTATGTCACCACATTTGTCTTCTGACCAAACTGAGTATAGTAATTATCCAAAGTTATATGTGATAATATGCCCCGCCAAGGCTACATAAAATGGGTATTTGCAGAAATGATGTGTGCCTTCTATGCTGATGTATGCTGTCAAAGTGCCACAGGTACATTAATACATGCTTTGTTATTGTTTGAAATCTTTGTGTTTAAATGTTTGATTTTGAGTTTTTGTCCCCACCATTTTATTTTTTTTTGTGCCATGTTATTTATGTTTGGTTCAATTATGAAACATGAATACATATTCAAATTATTAAAAATGATCCAAAATGCGTTGCTGTTTTCCCCTGCAGAGGAGCACCCACCCTGTTCTCATCATAGATGATTTGGACGATGCTGCGGTGCTTGTGTTCCACTGGGGGCGGGGTCACGGGCTTCTCTGGCTCCACTGGCTTTGCTGCCTCCTCCTCCAGTTGTTGCTAAAATAAATAGTTACTTGCATGTAAATATATTGAATATATCCTAAAAAATTTTTTTTTTTAAGAAATAAAAGCCAGAATGAGGAAGACCAGGAGAGGAAAGAAAATATTCCTTTCTATTAAAGCGAGGGAAAATGAAGCAGATATAAAACTCTTAAATGGAAATTAGTGCAGAAGATGGTTAGTTCATGTTCAGTTAAGGAGACACCTGACAGCAGAGGGGTGCAAAGTACAAGTTCTGAAGAAGTCTACAAGAGTCTACATGCACTACATTGATTTATGAAACAAATACTGGCCGGAGGTGCAATAAAACTGCTTATTGGTTGTTATGTGATAAGGCAGTTATAGAGACACTGTTTAGGCATATTGATGCGGTGACAAAATCTTAAAAAAACATTAGAATTATTGTTTACTGTAATACGACAGATGATTCTTGGATCTCATAGTAATATCCATATAAGACATTTTTTTTTTTTTTTTAATGAATGAAGAAGCCATACAGTGCACAGCATCTATTTTCCAAACGCCCCGCTTTCTCCAGATTTGGCAATTACATTACAACAGAAAATCCCTCAAGATGAACATTTGTAGATAATTTGACCTGAACAAAAACTGCACAAATTTAAACAAACCTGTTTTTTCTTGAGCTTGAAAATCTGTTGCTCCACTTTAGCGATCTCTCTGTCCACACGGTCCATGCTCTGGATCAGCTCCTCCTTTGAGAGTTTAGAGGGAGACGTGTCTGTGTCCTCACCAAGATGAAGCCCAGGTCCACCTGGGGACGCCTCGACTTTAACAGTATATTGAGACTCCTAGACAGAAAATGATACATTGAAGTATGATTATTTGGATGCATAGAACCACACCTAAGTGCATACATTTTAGACTACATGTTTGCACTGCCTGTAGATTTAGCAGAAGCACTAACATTTTCTAGCTCCAAACGCCAAGAAACACTTCTAACTTATAATCATAGTGTTTCATTAAAATATTATATAGACATTGAAAGGCTCACATTACTTCTACATTAGAGTGTTGTGTTAGGTGAGAACACAATAATGAAACATTCTCAGTGAAAGTGGGCCCAGAATTTGGATCTTAGCTTGTCTTAAATGCACATACTTGTCTCTTTTCCAGGCTGCTTATTGCATAAAGTGTTCCTAAGGCCAAATAACATTGTTCCTTTTTTAAATTTGCTGATGAAAACAATCTCACAGAGTTTTACTGCATTATCAGAGTAGAAAGACTGCACACCTTTTTAACTTCCACAGTGGCCCTTAGGCTGTCCTGTATAGTGTGGGGCATTGGAAGCACCATGCCCCCGGAGCTTGGGGGGGTGCGGGTGATGTGGGTTTCATTGATGGTCTCCATGCGTGGTCGTTTGGCCTCCAGCGGCTCATGTTCGGGCTGGGCAGTGACGGAGGGAAACTGCTGCTCGTAACCATGGCGTCTCTCCGGGGGCCTGGGGGCACAAATCAACACATGTCACATATTCTAATGAGAGGCTTGACTGTGTCTTATAGTGTTGAGATGGTCCTACCGCTCCGGAGCAGGGTGGAACTCAGACAGAAGAGAGGGTCTCCGTCGCCCCTGTGGGTCCTGCATGTGCGCCCGGTAGTCTGGGACCGGGAACTCCTGAGGCACAAAGATATGGGCCACTTCTCAGACAAACTCGCCACGACTGACAGACAATGTTATCAGCTACATACAAGCCAAACATATGACTAATAAGCACAAATTGAGCATAGGCCATGTTCAGGCCAAACGCTTTAATGACGCAAAAGTTATTAATTCTTTTTCCAGGGCCATATGTAACTTTTCCTTTAGACTTTTCATCATGATCTTTAGAATGTTATGTGTGTGTTACTGTTTTCCGTTTATTTCGGTAACAACCCAAAGTTTAAAAACAAACAAAAAGGTGTAATCAACCAGTACAAAAATCTGGTTTCAGAAAAACAAACTTCCATGTTGTTCCAGATGAAAGCAAACAATCCCAATGCCCAGAAAGCAGCCAACAGCTTTCCATGAAACAAGGGTTCTATGAAGGACGTAAGAAAAAGAGCCAACAAGTTATACAATAACCCCATTGAAAAAAAAAAAAAAAAAAGCATAGATTTTACCATAATTAAAATGAATAATGGATTTAACAGAGCACCGAAAGCTGATATGTATTCACTAACTGAGTTTGCCAAGTTGATATGTATTCACCAGACCAAGAGATCATCAAGTTTGTAATCCGCTGCTGATCATATTTTTGGGGTGTGTTTTGACAGGAATGTGCCCCAGTTACAGTTCCATGTAGGATTTTTCCCTGCTCAATTTATTACACATTCTTAATATGACAAGTTTGTAACTAACTCCCTAAAACCAAGGGCCCATGTGTACATGAGTGCATGCTCTACCTGCTGGTGTCGGCTGAAGGAGTACTGCACATTGTGGGGCGGGTAGCGGCTCTGCTCACTGCTGAAGCCCCCCTGAGTTGGAGGGTAGCCCGAGCTGCTCGACATCCTGCACAGTGCAACGGGGCAGCAGCTTCTTCACAACTGCAGCAGTTTGGCTACACCATGTTTGGACACACACGCCACCTGCAATCAGAGAGCTGCAGCTCAGAAATAACACCTTCAAAAGATATACATGTATTTTGTTGGGTACCTATTAAAAAACATAAGCAAGTTCAACATGCTTCTATCTGGACATCGTGGTTCAGAATAATTCAAAAAGGGGAAAGTTGAGGCCACTCCTTTAGTGACTGCCAACTGGTGCATGAAAACATGAGTGTTGTGCAGCTGCAGCAGCAGACAACCGAAAAACTGAGCCTTTGTGGGTAATTAGAACAGATAGCCGTCTTACGTTCATTAGGTTGTCTATGATTTCTTATGAGCCTTCACACTTTTTCACCAAAATGGTGAACTGAAAGCAATTTATCAAACATTCACACGTCTCTAATAACAGATTCACAAGATTAAACTTTTTCAATCGATGCAGTTGAAATTAGCAAAATACAATATAATGTCTGTAAAACTTGCAAGATTTTTAAACTACATGAGGAATAACGTAGCCAAAAAATAACCTGCAGCCAAATTTCATAGGAAGAGATTTGTTATGAATATTTTCGATTATACAAAGTAATCATCAATATTCATTTGTGTAAATGTTTAGACAGATCTGACTTTGGTAATTGCATATTTGGTGGAATTTCCTTTGGGATTAATAAAGTATATCTATCTATCTTTAAATAGTTTCAAGTTTGGTTCCTTTAGTTTAGTCTGGGTACAGAATGTTCACTTTGTCAAGAAATTCAAATGTAATATTTTAATCATACGGTGATTAAATCATTTGTAGAGCTTGGGGGTTTTAAAACAACCAAGCATTTTGAAGGGGGGTTTTGGAAGAATACATTTAATTTTCTTGTGTTCAAAGGCATTGTGGATCTTATTATACTTCCATGAATGGCACTGACTAAAAAGTTTGCATTTGTGTTTATGAAACTTAAAATCAAACGCCATATTTATTTGTTTTTAATAAGAAGTAATGAATACACTTGTGATAATCAATGAGAATAAAACCAAACTGATTTATTTTTTTTAGTTACTGCTGCTCGGCCCAAGACAAACAGTACTGTGGCCTATGAAATAAATGAGTATAGTTCAGTTCGAAATGATAAGTACTTTGAAAATATAATACACCAACCCCTATGTCAGCGTATTTCGTCCCTCTTGCCATCCTCTGCAATATGCCCTAAACTTAATATTTGAACCACACGTTTACCAGGCACTTTTAACACGTATCTTGTCGTCTATTCTTATTTATAGATAGGATGAAATCCCATCAAATCTTCTGTATGCATCAAGATTAAAAGTGGGTCGCAGCCTGGCGTTTTAAATCTTGTGCTTTAAACTGTTTACTGTTCACTCAAGAACAATGTCAAACTTGGAAGGATACCTTTGATGTCGGACATTTTAAGAAAATGTGGGAAAATTGCAGTTCCAATGTAAAGGGAGAGTTAGTGCTTTAGTGATGTTGTTGATTATACTGATGGCGTTATATGCTTTCAAGTGATACAAACACTGTAAATGGAGCTTACTTTGGGGGATGGGTTTTTTGCCAGAGCACAGCAGTCACTTTTCCGGAAACGCGCGAGGATATGCAAATGCTCACATTGACTCAAAATTAAGATATATGCTGTTGTATCATTGTAACACTATATGAAAGATTTTATTGTTGGTGCTAGCAGGCTAACTTAGCATGTATTTCACCTTTGAATTCTCAACCACGTCGCCATCTTGCAAGGCAGATTTTCAGCGTAGACTAGTGCGCTAAAACAGAGAGCTAATTATGCATCTTGTTCTGTAATTTGTGAGTAAATTTACTCACCTCATGCTTAGAAAATGTACCGAAGGGCAAGAATGCTATCCCTAGGTAAAAGATGCGTCAATAGTTGATTGTAAATCCGCGGGTTACAGGCTGTGGACGACCAGGCAGACTAAAGGCTGCGCCGCATTTGTCCAACTATATCCTGGAAGGACAAAAATAATTGTCGTACAAGTCAACCCCATAGAGCACGCACATGCCCTTACAAATTTACGAGACAGGTCATGCAATTATGTAATTAGAAATAAATTATTGTACAAAGCAGTAATTTGATTGTATGTATTATTTATAATAAGGCTCAATAAGAGTTTCCTTGTTTTGTATCTTTCAGGACTCTGAGGTGTGCTGTCTAAAGCTTCCCCGTGTTGTTGCTGTGTGTAAAATGCATGGTAAAATGTAAACCGATGTTGTAAACATATCGACTCAAATACTATCGTTAAAGTTTTAACAGAAGCTATAAATACTTGAATGTTACAGTGTTATGTTGTGTTTAATATGATTCTCCACAGCAATCACGCAGATAATTTTATTACAATGTCTGCAGCAGAAACGCGGATTTACCGCGGTTGCAGATCGGTTGTATTTGCTGCGCAAAAATAAAAATAAGAACATTACTCTTCTACTGTGACAATTATTATCGTTACATGCTCGGAACACCGACACTGTGGTTTCTTGTTCCTGCACGGAGTGTTTACAGTGCCGATCAAAATAATGGTTATTTGGTTGATTGTCGTGCCATTATTCTTTGGAATTTTGTTTATATTCGTTTTCTTTCGCCATCAAAAAGGGTTTGCAAAGTCATTTAAACATGTAATGTGCAGTGAGTCAAACCAAGACACCGATCTGTCGGCTGTAAGGGCTCTGTTTGTCACCGCGCATCCGGATGATGAATGTATGTTCTTCGCGCCAACCATCATACAACTGGTTCAGTTTAACGCCAGTGTTAATCTTCTCTGTTTATCTGAAGGTACAGTTTTACTCGCACTTTGTGGTTCCTTATGACAATTAAAGGTACACTATGTAACTTTTATTTTGGCGGTACCCCGCAAAATGCTTGTCTCTATGGAGATGTTATTGCTTGGCCACAGTATGACATTCCACAGTTTGACATTAAACATTTATCGAGTCCTATAGTGCGGGGGGTCTCCTTTTCATAGATCTGACATGCAACTTTGCCTGGTGGCGTCCCCTGCTTGTCTCCATGGGGATTAATGCCATACTGGAGAACATTCCAGGCAAGACAATAGCATATCTATGGAAACAATCAGTTGGCGGACCCCTCACCAGAAAAGTTACTGCGTTTCTTGACATTTTAAGAGCCAGAACCGATGAAGAACCGAATATGTCACACAAAACATCTCTTGAAAATGTTCAAATCTCATAACATCATTGTATTTCTACATTTAAAAGTAACTCTTTAGAACACAGCTGTGACATAATACACAACTCACAATTAAAATGGGTTTGTATTTTGCAGGAAATTATTACAATCAAGGATCTTTGCGTAAAGAAGAACTACTCAACAGCTGTGCGGTGTTGGGGATACCGGGATCTAAGGTCTCCATAATAGATGATAAGTAAGACACCATCTCTTTCAAAGCGTTTTGTTTTAAGTAAAGAAAAAAAAAAAAAAACTTAAATGTGTTAAACACATTATTTGACTGTTGTGCTTTGTGGACTCCTCAGATATCTGAAAAATGAATGTAAACTATCAACATACTAAATTAATGATTACTGCTCAAAGACAGTGATAGGTTTTCCCAGTGGGACATTGAACCCCTATAAGGTTTTCAAATTCCAAAGAGACATCTAATGCTGTAAATGGTAGTCAGCATTTATACAGCGCTTTTCTACCCCCTTTGGGCATAGATACAAACACATAGGCTGTGGCAAATTCTCTACTAACTAAGCTACTGCTGCAAGCAATTGTAATGCAATAGGGCAGCCAAGAACATACATCACACTTATTATTATTATTATTATAAATAAGTATTATTATCATTTATTTATGATTTAATCTTGTTAAAGTAACTTCACATGTTTGCATTGCGCTTACATAAACCAAAGT
>KN477839.1:0-15369 GCA_000787095.1 Periophthalmodon schlosseri | reverse complement strand
AGTGTTAAAATTATGTCAATAGGTCAGGCACACGTGATCAGGGTAATTTCAGTTGTAAGTGGAAATGTAATTAAGTAATCTGGCAGTTATTCAACTCCCTTTTAACTAGTAACAAAAGCTATTTAAAGTAATGGCTCAGTGAAGCAGTAAAATTCATGACTATCTACAAGGAGGAAGCTGAACACAATTCCAAGTTATTTGATGTTTACACTAAAAACTAACACTAAATCCAGCAGCATAATTAACTCACAACAAAAGCTATTCTAAAGTAATGGCTCAATGCTCCAGTGAATCAGCCATTCTAAACTAATGACTAAGAATCTACAAGGAAGTTCAACTTAATTTCAACTTTTTAATAACAAATAAAGTATGTGTTGGGTGTTTTAAATCTGCCATTACATTACACAATTAAAATATTATAAATAATCAATATTGAAATGTGCCGTTTTTGGTTTAATAGAAATAATCAAAACGGAAACTCAAGCAATTTAAAAAGCTATGTTTCTTATAATACTAAGTTAATAATGTGTCTCTTTGTATGTTAATCCTGGGCCTATATAATTCCATAACAAAGCATGTTTTGTACCAACACTTTTTGAAGACGTGCCTTGGGTCCAGGGCATATACTGACTACAAAACACTGGACTGTGCACATTTTCTTTAAAGGCTTAGAAGTTTTCAAAGTTTTCAAAGCCGTTGAACTGTTTGATTTTCTAACTGCTTCAGTTGGTTACATTTTGTGAGGCCCTGTGCGGCGGATGCTGTTATGATTTTATACAAAAATATATTCACTTCTCTTCATGATGTCCCTTTAAGACATCAGGTATATGGCAGATCAGAGACGGTAGTGGAGTTCTCTGTTCTGTCAGTGACGGGTTTAAAGGCTTCGGGCTGTGCTGAGCAGAGGTAATGCTGAGCTCTAATTTAACTGTGTGACTTATGTTGATCTGCTCTTCATTTACAGCATGTCATCCAACACCACTGAGGAGTGCGCCCCAGACGACCAGCTCTGCAGTAAGGACAGCCATTCTGTTCTCTATAACAAGAGTCTATTAAAAAGAAACCTATTAACTATGATGCAGTCGGATATCACTAAATCACTCATGATACAACTTCCAAACTGAACTAAAGGCATTTCAGTAAAAATATCAGTTATAGCTATTAAAAGTAGAATATTCTTATGAATCAAAATATTAAGAATGCCCAAGTTTACAAGTGCAATATACAAAATAATAAAAAATAATATACACTGATATAAATTCAATCTGAATATTAATTTGCATTCTTTCCTTTATTTTCCTAAATATTATGTACATATACCATAAAATTGTTCTGGATTCATTTTCAGTTAGGTCAGAGATCTGTTTTAATTATTACATTTGAATAATATTGATTTGAATAGTTGATTTTCAAGTAAATAAAGTGAATAAACAGGCCTACTTTAAAACACTTCTATATTTACTTGTTCTAATTAGCAGGTATGCTCTCATTTAACTAGTACTACTAGTCACCACGGAGTGCACTTCTAATTTGTTCTTTGTGCACAGATGCCATGACCTAATTTGTTCTTTGTGCACAGATGCCTGAGCATGAGAAAACAGCTGGACCTAATATTAATTCAACAATATTTTCATAACAGAATTCAGTTATATTCCCTCTATGCAAATCTGAAGCAAAAAGGATTTTAACCTTTAAATGTCAGAGCAGCTCAACTTCAAAATGAGTTTTAAAATGAGTTATTACTTACACTATATAATCACCACACCTAAGAATGTGCCTATACAGGAAATGTTTGGCCAGTAGAATAGTTTTGTACACATTCAGTTTGGTCACACAAGCATTTGAACAGGCAAGACAGAAACCAGTGTAAAGTTGAATGTAGCGTGTGTGCAAGTTGGGTTGGGTTACAAGAGCTGCCTCACAAGGAAATATTATTAGACCTATAAAAACAAAGCAACTCCTTGTTATCATTGTCATACGTATTTTAAACTATTAATCTACAGACATGCATGTACTTGTACAACTGTACAATGTACAGTACTTAGATGACATCATAACAGTGTAAAGGACAATAATATTTAATATGGAGGGCAGGTTAAACTGTTGAAATGCAGATTTGAGTCATGTCAGTCATAGAACTAATTAGTTTAATGTATTAATTTTGGGAGTATGATATTTTAAAATTCTGAAAACATCCAATAAAATCAAACTGTGAAGTGGCTGAGAGTCTGGAGAGATGGTTCGGTGGTGAGCCAGTTTTCTTTTGTTTAATGCAGCTCTATGATAAAACACAAACATACGCCACTCCCAACCCACTCCAGCTGTTGTTCAGTGTGAGCGAGTGATGGGCAAATATAACTAATATGAAGTGAGGTGTAAACACGTCAAAACAGAGGCAGAAAAAACGTGTGATATGATTTTTTCAAGTATGAGTTGAGTTTATGTTCTAACTTACTAATGCAAAGCTTGTGTTGAGTTCAACTGCATTTTTAACCGGGTTTAATGACAGCTCACTTGCTGATGACATAATAAAAATATTTTTTTTATGCAATTATAGAGTCTTAATAATTAGTTTATAAATAATAAATATGCACCTTTTTGTTTTTGTTTATGACCAAAAAGCTGCAAACCAAATTGCCCTTTTAGAACAGCTGTTAGGAAGCTGTTAGCTGCATTTATTGATTGATTGTAACAGTTAATAAAATGGCCAAGAGAATGACTTGTTGAAGGAAACTTGTTACAGTAGTTGCTGGTCAAATTTAGACCAACCTCATTTTTAACTCTCAAAATCATATAAATGTCATTGTTAAAACTTTGTTGTTTTTTATTGGTTTAAATGGATGTGCCCTCTTGTGTTTCAGTTATTAAAACGCACGAGCTGGAGGTGATCATCGTCCCAACCATCCTGCTGTTATTATTTGTTATTTTCCTGTTGTCGCTAGTTCTGCTGAGATTTAGCAATAAAAAGAAATCCTCACAAAGTACTTTTATCAACAACTACAGACATTATCAAATAAATCAGCCACTCAACCATCAGAATCACCATGACAACAACCACGCCAACCATCACCACGACAGCAACCATCACCCCAACCATCACCTCAACCATCACCATGACAGCAGGCAAACCAACCATCACAGGCAGCATCAGAACAGCTCCCCGCGAAGAAGCAACAGGCACCGGAGTCATCTACAAGGCATAGACGGTGAGTAACTATTTCAAAATTCAACCAAATATAAAATTAGACATGCTGGTGTTCTAAAATGCAGTAATTTTCTTTGGCAACATATTTTCATCACAAGCTGAAGATTTTTTTAAAGTTTTGTCTTAAAAACTTGTTTGACACGCATGCCTTATATCTTTCATTTATTACTTTTATTTAAAGAGTTTTTTTAGTTTTCTTCCAGACATCGTTTATCTTTTATTTATAACTCCATCCTCAGACCTAAATCAAAACAAGGAAGATAATATTGCTAGCCAGTATGCTAATATGTGTGAGAGCACCAATTAGGGGCCTGAACGATAGCTCCTCCCTTCACATCGATATAAGACAGTGTCCACTAGTACCGTGAGAGCACCAATTAGGGGCCTGAACATTAGGGGCCTGAACGATAGCTCCACCCTTCAGATCAAGATAAGACAGTGTCCACTAGTGATCTGAGCAGAAATAAAGAAGTGGCTTGGATGAGCAGCCAAATGTCTTCACTCTAACTAACTTTTGTCCAGTTGACAGAATTGAATTTTTCTTGCTTTCATGTTATCATGTTATTGACAGAATTGAATTTTTCTTTTGCTTGTTTTCATGTTATCGTTATTGTTCCCTCATCAAAAACATGCCTGAAGAGCTTTTAGTCATCCATGCTTGTTTCAGCATTTTAGCAATCTCTCCCAGGCCCTATTCAAACCCTCCTTACAGTTAGCTGTAAGATTCTGTGCTCAGCCCACAAGCCTATGTCACTCATGATCCCACACGACATCTCCATAAATATACAAAACATAATACAAAAACTGTACACAGCAACTTGACAAACCTGATGTGATGTGCAGTAGTTTCATTAGTGGGAGGCAGCTGATTGTAATGTGACAGTGCTCTGAAGGGGGAGTATGTTATGTGTGAGCAGTTAATACCCCATAGAAGTAAAATACCCCCTTTTTACTATAACTAGTTTTTATTATTTGTTTAGTTTGGTTTTCAAAAAATAAAAATTTTAAAAAATGCCTAATGAGTGAGGCGTTGTACTACAGGGTTGGTTCTATTTTTACTAAGAAAATGTAACTGAATATAACATTATAGTTACCTTATAATGATACTTACCAAATATATTCATACCTAATTCTCCTTTTTTTCCTTTGTAGCTCCAGCTGGCATAAACCCTCTTGAACATGAGGAGGTGCCGATGACAGTTCAGAACTCTGCACAGACAAATGCCAAGCCTAATATGTCTGCAGTACCACGCACAGCCACAGAGAGGCAGCACAGAGCCTTCAGCCAGATCACAGCGCTACCTCAGACTTTCTTCATGAAACCAGACAACTCTGTGTCTCTGTACCGGGCGCAGTTGGAACAAAAAGATGTGGTCCTACGAGTACTCAAAGGTACATTTCATTTAAAGAATTTCTGTATATTTGAAAGTATTTGTTTACATGTTAAATCATTGATCATACACTTTTTATTTCTTCTTAAGAGGTATTATTTTGAAATAATTTTGTATGTTTGTCTATTAAACACCAACTATAGCTACGGATTTGTTGGGAATTTTTTTTATATTGGTTTGATTTTTTGGGGATTTAATAGTGTTATTAGAGTTTTTTCTTTTCTCTCAAATTATGTTCAGATCCCGTGTCAGAGGCAGACAAGCATCAGTTTGTGGGTTTCGCCTCGTTCCTCTCTGGTCTGGGCCCTCACCCGTTCATCCCGGCTCTGCTCGGAGTGGTCACAGTGCATCCTCCGCTCATGCTGGTCACAGAGGAGCTACAGCACAGGGACCTGCTCAGCTTCCTCTGGAAATGCAGACAGGTACATGTTAGATTTAGTTTACTCATATAAAAAGACACAGCCTACAGAGATGTACAGAATCAACATACAGGTATTAATGGGTTTCAATTAAATTAATGTAATAAAAGCATTGGCAAAATTAACAGTGCATCTATTACTGTTGAGGTTGTTTTTTTAAGCCTCATCGCTTCACTTTTTAAAAAACATTTTTAACATGCTAACAGACTCTTGGGGACACACTACAGGTGCTGTATGTATTTAATATAGTGAAACTTATTGCTATAAAATTCATAGATAAAATAAAAGCATGGGTTTTTTGTGACTCTTATATGGCCTGAAGGGGGGCTTCCTACTGATTGTTTTGCTGGAAATGTTCATTTGGCTATAATATTCCACAATATGGCATAAACCATCTCTATTTCCATAGAGAATGTTCCAAATGTTCTGTTAACTTTCTATTTCCGTGGAATCATGCAGGTCATGTTCTGCCTCCATAAAAGTGTATAAATGCTCTTGTTTTCCCCATAGGATAACGCTGAACCTGGATGTGACATGACTGAAAAAAGGGTCTACACCATGGCTCGACAAGTGACCTCAGCTCTGGTCAGTCATTTTGATTCAATATAGTTTGACTTGAAAATGCACATCATGTTGTTTAATTCCATACTAACATTACCCATCCCATGTTGTAGGACTACCTGCACTCTCAGCAGTGCGTCCATGGGAACGTGGCGGCCCGCAGTGTCCTGGTGGGGCGTGATCTGACCGTGAAGCTGTGGGGTTTGGGCTCGGCGTATCGCAGGAGTGAGAGGGCGGCCGGGGAGGCCGAGGGGGCTGTGGAGGCCACGGACCTCCGGAAGTGGCAGGCTCCAGAAGTACTGGCCCGGAACGGAGTCACGAAGAACAGTGATGTGTGAGTGTCACTTCTACAATACAAGTGCATAGAACAGGTTTTTGTATGTGTCTATTTCTGACTCGGATAGTGGTAAATATTTATCATAGTTTTACATCTGTCAAGAGGCAAGAGGTTTGTGAAGAAAAAAAAAAAAAAAATTATGTTCTAAAAATGTTGATCACAATACACTACGGACACACAGAATTCCATCCATCCACTTTTCTCTAACCCTTTTATCATTTAACAACGCTGAGGTATTGTCATATATTTTAATTTGTCAAAAAAACGATTTTGTAAATTAGACAAGCTTTGCCCCAGAGTGTAAAATGGTTGGCGGTTGCTAGGTAACAGTTATAGAATTACCTGGTGTAATGTCATAATTTTCAACTTTTGTAAATTAGACAAGCTTTGCCCCAGAGTGTAAAATGGTTGGCGGTTGCTAGGTAACAGTTATAGAATTACCTGGTGTAATGTTTTCAATCAGAAAATAAAATTACAAGCCACAAAAAATGCTAAATAAGGGTAAAACTGGTCAAATGTTCAGCAAAATCTTAAGTGGTCACGTGAAATAAGTAGTCTAATCTGTCTCATGCTATTTTAATCTGTATGAAATTTACAACAGATTTTGGCTTCTCTCCACAGATGGTCTTTGGGCATTCTGCTCTATGAAATGATCACATTAGGTGAGTATCTGAAGCTTGAAGTGATTTTGACTCAATAAAGAAAGACTAAACCTTTTGTCACCATGTCTGTATTATCTTCGTTTTAGGAGACGCACCGTTCCCTCAGCTCTTGGCCACAGAACTGCTGCAGTATCTTCAGAGAGGAAAGTTTATGAAGAAACCAGCCTCCTGCTCCAACGCGCTGTAAGACACACTTTTAAACAACAAATATTACATTATTTACTTTAGAACAACTTTAATTCTAAACCTCAGCCTTTAGAGTTAGGAGCAGTAGTAGTAGGAGTAGTTGTAGTAGTATACTAGTAAATTAATATACATTTTCAAATACCTAATGGTTCATACTAAAATATAAGTTTATTTATAACTGGACAAAGTTTTCTGGCAGAATTCAACCTTATTTTGCTAATCTAACAAGTAAATATATTCCATTTTGTCTGAAAAGTAATTTTAATGTAAGTTGAACTAACTTAGCTACGTTATTAACCACCAATTAACCAACTTAAGGCACTTTGGTGTCGTTTTGTAATATTGGAACAACAACCAAGCAACAAAATTATCTATTAAAAAAGATAAAACCATAAACTTCGAAGAAAATTAAAGCAAAATCAAGTTGGCAAAACCGTTAACCGAATTTAATTAGCTAGCGGTTAATTAACGTTGGTCCAATCTTCCTCTGACTAAATTATAATCTCATTGCCTTTATTTTTTAACAGATATTCACTCATAAAATCGTGTTGCCAGTGGAGTCCCCAGCAGCGGGTCTCTGTGCCTGAACTCATCCGTAAATTGGAATCTGGAGAGCGGAGCGCGAACGAGAGCACGGTCCTGCGAGTCCCGGAGCCGCTGGATGTGGGGAAGTACTTACGAGAGGCGGGCTATGGGGAGGCCTACAACTATGCCGCGTTCTGATTGGCTTTAAAGACTGTGAATCAAAATATGAAGGAGGAACGGTGTGTTCTGATTAGCGTAAAGGACTGTCAGTCAAAACATCAAGGCGGGATGTTGTCTTCCGTTTGGCTCAAAGGACTGTCAATCAAAAACTGTCTTGAAACGACCACTGCAACCTTCGAAGGATTTTACACAAAAACTTGAAGAAATTATTATTATTTTGATATGTTTGCTGCTGGAACTTAAAGAGATTTAGTTTGTATTTTAAAATAATATATGTTTTGTAAATATAATATCACAATTTAATGCACTTTATGAGAAAAAATAAGCCGTTGTGCACTATTAAAATTTACTATCGACTCAGGAACTGACAGTAACAACCAGCAAAATTCTGTTCATTATCAGTTCACCTTGGATGTATTAAAATTCCATAATAAAACGTTAAGTATCCACTTTAGCCTGTTGAAAAGCATTTCACTTTATTCTACTCTACCATAGGCTACTTCATTTGGTCCAGAGGTTACCATTGATTTTGTAGACAGCACACATAATTTTCATTAGAATTATAAAATCCAATTCAATTTACTGAATATCAATGTTGGTAATTATTACATACACTACCAGTCAAGTTTGAGTGTTTTCTTTTTCTTTTTATTATAGCAAAAGAAAAATAAAATTCTGTTAACTGGACAAAAGTTTTAGAGTGAAGACATTTTATTTTGATTTAGGTCTGAGCCCCCCATTTCTTTTTACTACTTTCTACATTTTATATACATACAGAAGATAGACAAATATAGTAAGATATATGGACTTATGCATATAAAAAATAACTACTAAATATGTCTCTTTATATTTTATATTAAAATCCTCAAAGTAGCCCCCTTTGCTTTGTTGAAAAATATTTTGTATTAGTTATTTAACTTCTTTTTCTTCACTACATAATTCCATATATCTTGCCTCATATATTTGATATATTTATGTATCTAAAATGTAGAAAGTAGTAAAAATAAAGAAAAAAAACACATGTGAGAGAGTGTGACTGGTAGTGTATGTCATTCTCATTATAAAGCAATAGGCAACAGCGTGTAATGTTGTTACGTAAATGTTTAGTGCATGTTGTTTTTAGAGTGTGGGTGTCTCATAGTCTCCTCTCTATTAATTATCCCTGGACTTTACATCTATAGAATTGCTTTTAGCACAGTATAGCTTGAAGCCAAATGTATATAGCCTATAATACAAATGCACCAACACATACTGTAACTGCCGCTAGTTAAATTCCTACTTGGCTGCTAACTTTTGCGTGTTTGCACTCCATCCATTTGAGTGTAAAGTAATAGTGTAATGTTTTGGTGTTTGCATAAATATACCAAGGCTATCTTCTTGTTGCACTGTTGTAAAAAGAACAACATACAAATTTAAAACAGTTGCTTGATTATTTATTTGTAAGATTTCGCTGTTAACCCCTTCCCAAAACAGTCCCTACAATATTGTACAGTTTCTGATTATCTCAAAAATGTTAAACAGTTTCCAAATTCAACTGAAATGGTGAATATTAGACAGTCGCATGTGTGTTACGTTTCAGATTTGGCTTCATGTAATGACTTAAAAATTGTAACATGTTGAAATCTTAAATTGGGTTCAAAATATAAATACACGACTACCAAAGATTATTGTTTTTGAAAATACTGCCACATTCACTAACATTATAGGCAATGTATCTAGGTAAATAGTTCTTTGTAATGCTATGGAGAGCTAAGAGGAAGACAGAAGAGGAGAGGTTTCTTATGAATGTACAGCTACTATTCAGTGAATGCGAAAAAGGCAACAGTTTGAAAAAAGTAAAAAAGTTAGCGTTACTAATATAAAAAGATATGATATGAAAAGCATTTTAAAAACACAATCGTTTTTCTAGACCTATCTGAAACTCGAAAAGGCCACACAAAATCACAGCAATAGAAGAACATGAGAAAATGTCTACAGCTTAAAACAAGGCAGTCCAGCAACGACATGTGCATTTAAATACAAAAGGCAAATATTACAATTATTACAGTTTGTTTAATGACAACACGTTCACTCTTCCGTTCATACAGTGAGAATGTCCACGAGGTGTGTTCAGAAAGTAGTGACGCTCAAGATTTTTGTTTTAATAATTGGATTTAAAAAAGATCTGAATACTTCAGTATCAGTGTGAGTTCAGTCTTTTTACTGAGAAGGACTCGGTGATTTTGATAAAGACTTGAGCTGCATTTTGTTCAACAGAAACAACTGAATTTTTTTTCCTATCTGTTTTTATTTGTATATTTTTGTTTTGCACAAATAAACACTTCAGCCTTTTCAGCAGGTCTCACACAATAATAAAAAAATACTTTTACTTTTCAGTCCAGTTCAAAAATGTAGTGGAGTAGAAAGTACAGATACCTGCTCTCAAATGTAATGAAGTAAAAGTGAAAAGTATCCAATTTAAAATGTACGTAAATGTAATGTAAGTAAAGTACAAATACCTACGATTCATACTTAAGTACAGACTAGCTTTACTAGACCAGATTTTTTGCAAAATTTTAAATATAACTGATTCATCTTTGTTGAAATAGCGAGTAGTCTAACCTAGGCCTGTCACAATAATTACAGTATCAACTTATCGTTCAATATATGAAGCTGGAACAGTATCTTTTGTGGCTCAATATTTATCACGTGTACAATTTCTTTGCATTATTAATGTTTATATCTTGAATCATGGACAAAATAGCTAAATAAAAACTCCATGTAGACTGGGTTAATATAAACATTTTAAGACCAAATTACAGAGAGGGGTGACAGGTTTTCAATAGAAAGCGAACTGGAGTCGATGGAGCCGGAAGTGCACACATAATCACTTCCTATTTGGAATGTGGCGGCTAGCGGGTTAGCTATGTCCATTTATATATACAGTCTATGGTTATTACTTACTCATTATTTTAGTTTGTAGATCAGTAGTTACTGTTTTTGAATTTCTATACCTCACAGGGTCAGATTAAACCTGTTCGTATCTGATGGTACTTGGGAAGTCAAATATTTTCTTAGACTTTTTGAGTGGGTATGTAACGTCCATTTGCCCACCACGGGAGCAAGGTCCAGTTTCCAGAGCAAGATCCAAGCCTGACAATGATATTTAGTGTTAAAATCTCAGAATCATTACCTTCTGGACACACCTCATAGTCCACCCATAGGTCCACATAAGGCTGCCACAAAGAACATTATAAAGGCAGCTAAACATGTTTTCAAATAAGTATAATTCCCTTCCTGTAACTACATTTTTACTCACTTCATCAAAACAAACTCAACAGAGACAAGCAGCCATTTAAACATGATTACATAAATACAATTCAAACATATTTCAAATTTACGGAAATGTGTCTTGAAAATGATGATGTCTTTAGGATTATCTAACCCTCCTGACTCTCTGGACTGGATTGTTTCTGGGTGGCATTAACAAAGCCATTACCCTGTTGTCCCCCTGTACCCTGTTAATGTAGGCGAAATTAAATAGGATATTCAAAATAAAAAGTGCAAACTAAATGCTAAGCGGTTGTTTCAAATGCTTTAGGCTGGGTATCTGTGTTAGGAACTAAAGGCAGGAGAAGGTAAGTTTTAAAATAAAGCACAGTTTTGATGAAGTTTTTAAATAACTAGTTAGAGTAGATAGATTAAATTAGGTTCTGAAATTTAAGTATTTTGTAAATGTTGGTCAATAGGCAACAGTGAGCTCTCCCAGCACATTCCCAGTTTGCAGAAGACAGAACCGATGTACTGCATGTATTGCTTTGATTGGCTGTGTTCAGATAGAGCACCTCACTATACGAGTCCATGTGCAGAAAATACTTTGTTTTGAAAGTTGCATTATGTAACTTTTCCGGTGAGGAGCCTTCCAGATGCGTTTAATGCCATATCATGGAATATTCCACATTCTATGCCCAAATCTACAAGTCCACCAATACTGTAATACTATAGTTTGACAATTTGAGCAAAACACACACATACAACAGAATTTAACTGTTGTAGGAAGAATACAAATTTTAACTTTTTTTTTTCTTGATACATTTTATATTTTCTAGAAATATATTAAATAACAAATGGATTAAAATGGTGACTACGGCCTCTGATCAATGAGACAGAAAAGAGGCTTTTAGCTGTTTTGCTTCACAAAAATGGAACACACTCCAAGGAAAAGCAAAACTGGATACTTTGGTGACACAATCACAATTTAATAATCTGGTAAACTTTTATCCACACACTTGTATACTTGTTTGTTTTGTTTGTTTTTCTGCTTATATTGTATTTTAAACAGGGCACCCATGAAAATGAGAGCCCAAGCGATCTCATTGGGTCTCCCTGTATAAATAAAGAGAAAAAAAAGAAAGATTATACAGCAGTACACAGATTCTTATCCTGCTCCTCCCACACTTCACTATATGAAAACATGTGCCTTTAAAGCTACCATCTGAAAGTTTATTAAGAGTTTTTTACCAGTAGATAGTGGACAGCATTTAGTGGTGTTGTGTCAGAACACAACAGGGGTGGGTCAGCCAACCTAATTACAAATGGTCGCTTTAACCAACATTTACAAAATATTCAACTTGGCTTATAATGGACTGAAGCTTAAACGTGATTTAGCTTATCAAACACTATGGCTCAAAACTGGTGAAACAATGAGAACTATGTGCAAGTTTCATATCAAAATACTTCAGACGCATTGTAGTTTCAAATATTATGAATGAAATGAAGCTGGCGTAGATTTCCCAAAACACTGATTCTTATTATCATTATTTAACTGTAATACTTCTCTCTATTAAACATACGGACACACGGATTAGCGTTTTTGGTGATGTTTCAGTCTCTCAGGCTGTCACTGCAAAATAATAAATAAATTAAAATGTTGAGCTATGGAGGGACTTCTCAAAACACTGTTGGTAAATGAGTTTAACATGAAGAGAACTAATTAGCAAACAGCGAATAAATCAATGTAAAACAAAAACATAAATAAAAGGTTAAGATGTAGATCGACTTTCCAAAAATGGTGCCAATATTGACCCGAAATACTTCACTTTTGACTTTTTCTATGGACTCTCTCACCCCTGTGTCTCTTCAAGTATGGGTCGATTCATTTTTATTTGGTGATAAATCATCTTTCGGGCTAATAATGAAATCAAAACAAACAAAACAGAGCTGTGGATTGACCCAAAAACCAGTAGTGGTAATACTGATCAGGAATACTTCATTTTTGACTTTTTCTATGGACTCTCTCACCCCTGTGTCTCTTCAAGTATGGGAGTGTGATTTCTAGCATTTCGGTATCTTGGGTATTTGAGTGACATCTAACAAACAAAATAACACAAAAAAACATGAATAAAAAGTTGATAAAAAGTTGAGCTGTGAAATTACTTCCCCAAAACAATTGTGCTAATATTGACCAGGAATACTTCACTTTTGACTTTTTCTATGGACTCTCTCCCACCTGCGTCTCTTCATGTATGGGTAGATTGGTTTTATTTGGTGATAATTCAGTCTCTCAAGTACTTAAAAAAAACAACAACAAAAAACCATAAATAAAAGGCTGAGTTGTGTAATGACTTCCCCAGACCGTGGTGCCAGTACTGATGATGAGGAATACTTCTCTCTGCCTCTGTCCCACCTGTGTCTCCGGGGGTGTGGTTTGAGTAGCTTCAGTCTCTCAGGTTGTTAATGTGGGCGCAGATCTTCAGAGCTGGGCCCAGTTTCATGTTCATGGTGGACATGAGGTGCTCCTCCTTCAGAAGCAGCAGAGCCTGTCCATCAATCTCCTGAGAGAGGAACTGAGACGCCAGATCCTCACAACCTGGACCACAACAGAGAGCACTTCAGAAACACTCAAAAAGATGGTAACAAATATAACAGCAAAAACATTTGGAATACAGATTTGGGTAAATAAACCTGTTTTATGCTGATCAGATGGAGAATAAGGCTTTGCTAAAAAGCACGCACTGTTTTGTGGTAAAGATTTAGTTTTAAGTACTAGGTTAAAAGTCAGAAAAGTAGCCACTACTTTCTTTGTAAATGCAGTAATTATAACCAGGTTAATGTAGTGGTGGTACTGTACTTAAGTAAAACTTTAAGTATTTGTACTTTACTTAAGTCAATTTTAAAGTGGATACTTTTTACTTTTATTTCACTATATTTGAGCAGGTATCTGTACTTTATACTCCACTACATTTTTGAACAGAATTGAAAATTAAAAGTATTTTTATTATTGTTTGAAACCTGCTGAAAAGTCTGAGGGTTTATTTTTTAACACATTTGTAATCTGACCAAAACAAAAATATACAAATAATCAATTCAGTTGTTTCTGTTGAATAAAATTCAGCACAAATCTGTATCAAAATCACTACATTTGAAGACCTGAAAATCTGCGCAAAATACTTTTTACTCTTAAAGTACATTTTTAAATGGGAACTTTAATACTTTTACTTAAGTTGTTTTTTTCATGTGATACTTTTACTTGAGTATTTCTTTGCTTCAGTATCTGTACTTTTCCTTAGTAACAAAACTGAGTGCTTCTTCCACCGCTGCTGCTAACGCAAGATTGATTTATGTAGCTCTCTGAGCTCAACACATTTATCAGTCTGGAATGGCTCTCACTAAAAGCATTCTGGAAAAGCCAGAACACCATGACGAATACTTGAATCTGATTGATCAAAGTGTCACAACAGCGCAACAAGCCAAACCAAAACTTTTGTTAAATCCAGTTGAGAGAAGCACAGACATCTTTCCAGTCCACACATGCACACAGGCCTAACCTCCTGCACATTTTTCACAATCAAAATAGTCTTTGTCTCCGTCTCTAAAACCTTCAAATCAGGTTAGAAATCTAGGGGTAATAATGGATTCAGACTTGAACTTTAACAGCCACATCAAATCAGTAACATCTGCAGCTTTTTACTATCTAAAAAACATGCAAAAATGAAAGGTTTACTATCAAAACCAGACTTGGAGAGACTTATCCATGCATTTGTCTCCAGTAGGTTAGACTACTGTAACGGTCTGCTCACTGGCCTCTCCAAACGAGCGTTAAGACAGCTGCAGTGCTGCTTGGGTCCTGATTAGAACCAGAAAGTACGAGCACATAAATCCTGTGCTCAGGTCTCTGCACTGGCTCCTGTGGCTCAGAGAATAGACTTTAAAGCAGCTCTGCTTGTTACAAGTCTCTCCATCACCCAGCACCAAAGTACATCTCCCACATGTTAGTGCCATATGAACCATCTCACACTCTGAGGACTTCAGGGACCGACCTCCTACTGGTCGGTTCCTGAAGTGCTCAGAGTCAGGACTAAAAATGGGGAATCAGCGTTTCAGTTTTATGCAGCTAAAACCTGGAACAGTCTTCCTGAAGATGTGAGACAGGCCTCTACTTTGACAATGTTTAAATCCAGGCTCAAAACGGTTCTGTTAAGATGTGCATGTCATTGAAAGTTTTTATATTCTGCACTCTTCTCTTTTAATGTTCATTTTATGATTATTATTTGTGATTATTTATGTTTTGATTAGTTGTATTGTGATTTTAAAGTCTTTCTTATTCTGTAAAGCACTTTGAATTACTTTGTGTACGAATTGTGCTATACAAATAAATTTGCCTTGCCTTTGTATTTCAGCTACAATAGACTGAGGCTAAAATAGGCTGAGCCTAAAATAGGCTGAGGCTAAAATGGGCTGAGGCTAAAATAGGCTGAAGCTAAAACAGGCTGAAGCTAAAACAGGCTCTCTGCAGGCCACATGTTTAATCTGCCTGGATTCCACACATACGCCTCAGTACCTTGCAGTGAGGAGATGAACTGTGAGACTTCTTGGACGCTCCACTGTGCAGGACTGGACATGGGGCAGGTGGGCGGGGATGGCT
>KN477838.1:53689-87303 GCA_000787095.1 Periophthalmodon schlosseri | reverse complement strand
TGTCCAGGTTTAGTTGTTCGATATTCTGGAAACTGCCGCCTTGCCGGCTCGAGCAAGTTTTATATCCAATCACAGGACACATACATGTCCAGTTCAGTGTAAGACCTTCTAGCTAGCCCTGGTTTACAGAATTGAGATCTGATTGGCTATTGAAACTGACTGACTGACTGACTGTCTGTGTCTACTTACACTGCACAGGGCCTGCTCTGTTTATTCTGAAGTCAAAAATTGCCTGACAACACAAGCTGTTGAAATATAATTGGTTAAAAACTCTACCACAATAAACAACATTGGAAGCCACTCAACTAAGTGGATATACTGTAATATGACATAAAGAGAACAGAGAATAGAGAATATTTTTGTTTGCATATTTATGAAAATAAAATAAATTCACTTTTCTGAGTATGTTTAGGCCAGCAGAGAAGGCCTTGCTGGCCCTGATGGCTCGCCACTGCTAGTTTGTGACTTTTGTTCACTGACAATGGTAGTAAAACTTCATTCTGATTCTGAGTTCTTGGGTCTAGTCACTAATAGAAAGGATTTTGTTCAACATTTGTGAATTCACCTTCAACATAAAAATGTGACCATTTACCACTGAAACTCATACACCTGTTGTATACAGTTTCTGTTTGTTGGCGAGGTCTATTGAACTACACTAAGTGTGAACTGTGCCTTAGTCATATTTTGCATTAGGGGCCTGAACCAAACATCTTCACTCTAAAACATTTTTTTTTCTAGCTGACAGAATAGAATATTTCTTTTACTATAAATCAGAGCTGATTAATGTAAAGATGTTGTTCCAGAATGGTTTAAGCTTCGAAGGACCAGAACATGTCATCTGGATTTACACCAGGAAAAACCTTGTAGAACTTTACAGAATCTTGAGACATGACGCTGTTTGCTAGCTCCACTTAACCCAGAGTGGAGAGAGTTCCAGTTGGTTCCCTGCTTTCTAGATCCATCAGATCTAGAAAGAAAACTCTTGGGCCTATTTTTAAATGACACAGAACTATGAAGGTAATTAAAGAGGGGGTATTATGCAAAATCAGCGTGTTGGATCTTTCTACCGTGTTACAATGTTCCCTCATCCAAAACATGCCTGAAGTGGTTTTACATGTCATCCATACATGCTTGAGTAACCTAGAAATCTCTCCCGGGCACTATTCAAACCCTCCTTATGGTTAGCTGTAAGATTGTGTTTAATGTTCAGCCCACAAGCCTATGTCATCCATGCTCCCACACGACAATTCTCCATAATTACCCCAAAGCAGGATACAAAACAATACATTACAAACCTAATGCCATAGTTTCATTAGTGAAATACACGCTGATTGAAAACATGTTACCGTTGCTTTCAGCAAATATGGCATTTTCAAAAGAATAGGCCTCAGGCATTAGGCTACTGAGACCATAACCTGCTTCATACATATTATACTAGTATAATTCTACAGCCTCTAAACCTGTCTCATATCTCCACCTTCTTTACTTTGCTCACCATTGCAATAATCTTTGGATTTTTCTGCTCCATAGTCAGATTTCTCTCCTGATTTCACACGGAACCATTTGTAACTTTCTGCTACGGCAGCGCTGCTAATACATCAAAAGTTACAGCGACTTATTACAGAAAGAATAAAGTCCATGAGCTTGGCTGCCTCCACCTTCCCCTGAACCTTTAAAGAGCCATTCTGCTTTTAGTACTGCGCGGTGGGGTCTCGCTCTCAGCTCCACAGGCACAGCCGAGTGCAGCCGCAGACTCTTGAAACGCCTGATTTCCCTGTGAACAAGAATCCTTTCTCATGTGTTCAATCAGCTCAGTGTTTCTGTGACAGCTGAAGGTCACGTCTCTAGAGGTTGTACATTAGCCTACTGTTACGCATTTAGGATAATAATGATGATTAAAATAATGTTACTTCACTCCAACTCTGTAGTCTGTATTTAACGCATTGGCTTTCTTTAGCTATTGGCTTTCTTTAGTATCAGAACTAGATACTCATTTGAACAAGCATTGATACTAAAGAATTCTCATAAAAAGACAGAACTGCACATTTCCTTAATAGTTTTTGGTCTTTATTTATACCAGAATAGTATGTAACTTTCCAGAGGTAGCATCACCTGCATGATTCCATGGAAACAGAAAGTTAAAACCATTTTTGGTAACATTCTCCATGGAGACAGAAACGTTTTATGCTATACTGTGGAAGATAATAGCCAACGGAACAACATTTCAATGGGAATAAACAGGAGGAGGTCCTCCCCCAGGTCCATAAGAGTCAGGTTTGTGGATATGCAAACCTGCTCACGCATGTTTTAAGTGCAATAAATACAACCAAATTGAGAAAAAAAATAATAATAAAATAAAAAATAGATTGCCTAATGAGCTAACAAGTTACATACTATGGCTTTAACAATGATATGAGTAATACGAATTTATTATTACTTTGTTAAAACTACATACTAATGTCTTACACTTGTATTGTGCTTTACAGGCTGAACAAAGAGCTACACTGTAAACACTATTCATTCACTCCACACGCAGTCGTGGCAAACTCACAACTTTTTTCAATCCCCAAATTGTCTCAAAAAGCCTTTGTAACACATACCTTGACCATGCTCTAGCCATCACCGTGTTCATTGGTCAGAACTTATCAGGCGATCTACTTTTCTGATGTAATAGGCTACGATGGGCAGCACAGGGACACAAATGAGAAAGTAATGCACAATGATTTTTTGGTTTGTTGTTTTTGCCTCATGCACCGTTGGGTCCGGGACAGTTCATTGAAACCAAAACAACTGCCACACTGGAATCATATGCCAGGTCGTATTAGACTTCCATAGTTGAGATGCACTGCTGTAAGCATAACTAGCTGGGAGATATTTACATAAATGTACTACCTAGCTTCAACTTAGCATTTTGTTGTTTTTTTTTTTGTTCAAATAAATTTACATTTTTAAAAGGATCTCCTAAAAATCTGTACCAAAGGTTTTTGTTGTGTTTTTGCTCTGCTTCATTATAGGCCCTGTACCCAGTGCCTTCTGATGTATTTGAGCAAAATCTTGCCTCAGTGCAGACATTTTATATACGCAGCTCTTGAGGCCAAAATAAGTTTTCTGTGTACTGTCTCCTGCTTCGTTTTGTAAAGCGTTTTATTGTCACAGCAAAACTCCGCTCCGGTCTCTGAAAGTTGTGAAAAATGCTCATAAACTTCATCGTGGTGAATAATTAGGATGCTCAGAATGCATAAGGTAAGTGAGGAATAACTTTGGCCCACTTCAAACTGTTTAAAATGAACTAGTTCTGTTTTTCGCCTTTTAAAGACAGCAAAAATCAGGTACAGCACCTTTAATGATGTGACATTGTATGTGCTAACACCAGAATATTACCAGGATATTTTCAAAGTTTTGTAAATAAATAAAACTTTTCAGTGAGCGACCGCGGCAGTGCTAACCACCAGAGAACAGAAGGTCCCTGTAAATCCGGATGGCCTCGCCCTGAGACTGCATCCAACGTCTCTTTTTTAGAACGACGACTTCCAAAATAATGAATCGCTCCCCTATGACCCACAAGGACAAAACTTTACCCCAAATATGAACAACCTGAGCCTACAGAGTTTCAGCATGGTGGAGCCCCAGGGAGGTGGAGGAAAATAACCAAGTAAACGTCACTGGTCACATAACATACAGTAAGTAAAGTGGATTTAAGTGGAACTGTTTTTTTCTGTTTTGTATTATTTGGTTTCAGGGTTGCCAGATCTGACTAGAGAAACATGCGACCAGACAAATGCAAAGAAGCCTAAAACATCTCTAAAAGAAACTTCAGACACTTACTATGTAATTATAGGAGATGACAGATGGGTCTGGCTAATGGAAGTATAATAAGATCTGGAAGAAAAAACAAAAATGGCATCAGATTGGTTTAAGTGGCCTGTGCTCATTGGTGCATGATGCCAAAAATCATTTTTCTTCTGCATTTATTTCGTCAATTGAGCTCAACAGTCCCGCCCACTTCGTGCTCTGGTTGATCCACTCTGGTTCTGGAAGTAAACTTTCTATGTTTTTTTTGGGGTTTTTTTTTACCATAGACTTAGAAGAAGTAAATAGAAGTAAAAATTGAAACCTAAAAATTGCCAACCTGAAGAAAAAATGGTTTTAGTAAAATCTTAAAGGGCCCATACACTATTTTCTGATCTATGTTATAATGTTGAACTGAACAAAAGGTAAAAGGAGCTGTTAACTTGAAAACTACCGCTTCATGACATCACAAGGTGGAACCGAGCATTTTGAGCTTTGGAGATGTAGACAGACTAATAATAAAGGATTACTCAAATGTGTGAATGAAACAAAACACAACTCCAGATATGTTTTTGAGGAGGATTCTAACGTGGCTTAAAGCTCACAAGAGTCAATTTTACATATTATAGGATCTTTAAATATAATGAGCTCACCGGTGTTTTAGTCAAACAAGTAGTTCAACCTGTCATAGGCACTTTAAGAGTTCAAAGGCATCGCGGAGGCTAACCATGTGCTAAATAATATCCATAAGGTTTTAATAACTTGGCAGTTTGCAAAGTTTCAGAGACAGATTTCAGAAGTCTATGGGAAAAATGAATAGGAAATATACTTCTGAAATCAGGGGCTGGGCAGTCCCTGAGCTCCACAGGGGGTAGCAACTCCCACCATCAGTTCTGACCAATCAGCGTGAAGCTGGCTAGAGTGAAGCTAGCACAGGCTCAGAGTGAGACTAGGCTAAATCTTACAATGCTACGTTTCTGGTGCTTTTAAGATTTATTTTATTTTTCCTCATGTTGTGAAAATAGAGAAGAATCCTTTCAAAATCCAACCTTAGAGAATCCATGTCAGCCAAACACGAGCAGTTTTAATGATCTTACAATGCTACGTTTCTGGTGCTTTTAAGATTTATTTTATTTTTTTCCTCATGTTGTGAAAATAGAGAAGAATCCTTTCAAAATCCGACCTTAGAGAATCCATGTCAGCCAAACACGAGCAGTTTTAATTAATTTAATTTTGGTTGTTTACATTTTAAAAAAAAAGACAAAACAAAACATTTTCTTCACTGATTACAACCAAAAAAGGATTGGGCTGAAGCTGCGTGCTTATGTAAACCCATCCTGACCAACACATACTGTACATTCACATAAATACACTGGAGTGGCCACTAATCAAACCCACTTCAGGACAGAGGGGGAGTGCCTTATTCAGGTCATATTTATAGATCCATGGTCTGGCTGCAGACTTACGCTGTCAGATCCCTAAAAATAAACAGCAGCCATTGCTATCAAAAGGACAAACGAGTCGGTGATTCCAATACTATTTTAATTTAACGTTATTGTTCAGAATAGAGATCCACCCATACGAGCTGTTTCGAATCCAGAGAAGCCGATGGCCGATAAGCTCTGCGAATATTTTTTGGCCGATATGTAGACCTAATTTTGATTATTTTCCACAAAATATATCATTTTATTGATTACAAACTCATCAATTTAAGTTTGTGAAAACGCTTAAAACGTTTAAAATGCTAATAATCTTTGGCTAACAGACCAGAGCAAAGAAAACAAAGCTAATTGATTTCAGATGAGTAATTAATTTGGTGATTACAGGAGGCTACAGGAGGCTGCGATCTTTGATATGCTTCACTCTAAAAAAATTACATTTTGAAACAAGATTTAAATCAGCAGCAAACAAAGGCTTCAACTGATGGAGTAAATTTTCTCAGAATGAATGAATGTAAATATAGTCAGTGAGGGAGAGGAACATGCCGATGAGCAACCTGTTGGATTATTTGAAGTTGTGATATCCTTAAAGAAGACATGCAGTGCTTTTTTTCTAGTGTTTAGTATTAAGCCATTATAGTGGCCCATAGCAAGCTGCAAATTTCACCTGTTTTTATTGTGGCTAAGTGTTTCATATATGGCATGCAGCCTAGAATTTTTTGGAATAATCTCCAGCAGTGTTACGATGCTAAAAGTTTCCAACTTGATTTCGCTAATAAGGAATTGACTCAATACTCAATATCGATTGGATACCAGAAAGAAGATGAAAAATGCTACTTTAATAATTAATAAAATATAATTTAACACAAAATAATTGTACTTTATGTATGTTACCATGAGGTCTTACATCTGTTCTGATAAAGCTCAGATGTGTACAAGAACAAAAATTTTGTCTTGTGTGATTTTTTCGCTGTACCAAATGAGTATCTAGTTTTGATATTAGTTTTAGTATCGATTAGTATCTGAGTCCTGATACTTCACAAGTATCCTGATAATCACAAGTAAGAATACTGGTATCGAATATCAGCAGCGATACTGAAAAATTTGCAGGATTGTATATCGGCCTCCACAAATCGGTTCAGCCGATATCCTGGTTGAACATATAAATTGATGTAATAAGACTATTTACTGGTTGTACTTGGCCCAGAAAATCTCATGTTTGAATGCTCATGAACGCCCTCTCCTCTGCTCCTCTGACCCTCTCCACTGCATCTTCTGCTCCTCTAACCCTGGGCTCAGACTGCACACAGTGCAGCTCCGCAAGTATTCCATATTGTAAAAAAGATATGAGGAGCTCAGACAGCATGCCGTGCAGTGAGGTGGTGCCGGCAGAGGTGCCACGGAGCTCCGGATTAAATCCGTTGGATTGTATACTTGATGGAGCCCAACACAAGCCTTATCCCTAAAATAAATGAATAAATGAAGCCTACAAAGGCTGTGACCAGAACAGCACAGCAGAGCTCCAGTTGTCCTGTGAGTGTTAAACTGCAACAAAACTGGTCTGACACTGGAGTCACAGCTGGACCGGGTGAAGTCTGAGTGAGGCTCTCACCCCTGCATCCTCTTCTCCTCTGACCAGATATCGGATGTTCCTGCCCCATCAGTTACTATATTCAATAGTCAGTGTGTATATATGAAAAAATGCAATAGGCTAGTGAATATTCTGTTTTATTATACAGTTCAATTACCACAGAGGTAATAATACTTTCAAAAAGGAACCAAGTTATCTAGATAGACCTTTATTGACCCCAAGGGGAAATTCTTTTTCACAGACACTGTCAAATCTTGTGTAGTATGCTGGTACAACCAAGTTTTTACAGCTGCCTCAGTAATTATTACAGACTTGTTATAAATCCAATGCAGTTCTCATTGGGGCCTGGAAATATATTGTCCATACTGCACATCAAACATGTCCAAAGTTGCCTGGCCAAATGCACGACCCCTGCCTCAATAATGTAGATTTGTAGGTGTGGCACTGTGATTATTGTCAGGTAAAGAGCTTCCAGGAGGCCAAGTTATGGAGGACATCCAAAAGCTCACACAGGTCTCTCTCCAGCTGCAGCCCCGGCTCAGAGTGTCATGAGCCTGCAGCATCCTGAGCATCCTGGAGCACTGACTACGTCCTCTGGGCAGGGCACGTCAGTGTGTAGATGAGACAGGAGGAGCATAGACCTTCCCAGATGACCCTCCCATATCCATGATCTTTATAATACAATAAAAGTGGAAACGATAGCATTATAAACATAATTTAGAACAAGTACAAAGCTAGGCTAAGCAAAGCTATCACTATAGACAATATAGCATGAGGAAACAAAGCCCAAACAGTTTCTGGTTCAAAACGAGGCTTTCAGTCAAACTTCAACAAAAACACAATGTTTGATCTGCAAATGTCGATGTAGATAAAATATCAGCTCACAGTGTTTTGATCACTAACGCTATAAACAACCTGCAAAGCCACTAACGCTTTCATAAGATCTCATGCAAGGGAGGGAGAGTGAGCGGGAGTTTCAAAAATGTCAAACATAAATATTACAGATCGGACAAGATCTTGCGAGATAAAATTGCTTGTGAGATGTTTCTCCATTGTGTTTACATTTACGTTCTGGTAAGTTTTAAGTTCTGGTTCCTAAAAGCAGTGCTACCAGAGCAAAAAATACTAAATAAAATCAATTCTAAATGTTTAGGCTAAAATTGTGATTATAAATAAGTCATGTCAACATCTCGTCTGGTCTCATTCTCGTTGCCCCAATCTCCCAGTCTCATATCTCGTCTCATTTTGTAGGAATTGTGTCTCATCCACAGACTGCATATATACATAGACATAGCTAACCTGCTAGCTGCCGCATTCCAAATAGGAAGTGATTATGGGCTCACTACTGGCTCCATCGGCGCCAATTCACTTTACATTAGAAAACTTTTGCTCCCCTCTCTGTAACTGCTGCTGTGAGGCTCGTCATTTTGGTCTTAAACTGTTGGTACTGACCCGCTCTACGTCATCCTAGTATTTTTATTTCGCTATTGTGTCCGTAACTCAAGATATGAACGTTATTAACAGACAAATCAGGTGCCTTCTTTCCCTGAGTGTTACAACCGGTTTTGCCTTCTTTCCCTGAGTGTTAGCAACAGGTTTGACTGACAGCGTTGCTAAGCACCCGCTCCTTGCTAAACCAGCGGTGTAGACGGGAAGGGGCGTTACCTTCAACAGCTTCAGTCCAAAGTGGCTCTTTGGTTGCTATGATACTCACGGTCGGAATTCCAAATACACAACTCGGCTCCAAATTCGCCCCTATAACTGCTCTAGCCTCGATGAGCTTCATTTGACTGGAGCTGAACACTATGGGTGATGTCACACTCACTTGGCCACTTCTTTATACAGTCTACGGTCTCATCCCGCCTCTAATAAATATGTATATTTTTCATCAAAATGTATAGAGGTTAAGACTAGATTTGTACATTTTGTCCACGAAACTAAGACTCAAACCTGAACAAGTGAGATAACTCAATTTAGACTAAAACAATTGAGTCAAAATTAACTTCTTGCACCAGTGCCAGGAGGACGGTGGAGCGAAAACAAGTCCTCCACATCCCCAGCACACAGCACACACACCCCCAGCGCGGGCCCCCCCTTCCCCGGTCCCTCTAAGGCTCCAGAAAGGTCAGCAACGCACTTGATGAAATAATGAGATGAAGAACGGATACCTGGAACGTCCCCGCGCCCTGCCGAATTACACTGGTTTGTTTGTGTGCAGCTGCTGACATTTGGAGAGATTTAAATAGTTCCATTATTTACGACACGTGCATTCGTCCGACATGAATAATGCCACTGTAATTTGTACGCTTTGGATTGTATTGTGTTTCCAAATGCAGGACAGCAGTAGAAATTAATGAAGTGAAAAAGCAATTGGATTAAACAAGGCCTGAACGGAGAGGGCCTCATCACTTCACGTATCACTCCGCCGCGCAGAGGCTCTCCGTCATCTAGTAATTGTGTTCAAAAGATGCACTGTCCAAATGCGCCGGTTATAGTTAAAGTGGGCCTATCCTGCATTGTTGTTGAATGTCACTGGTGTGTAAATGTGTTTTTGATTGCCCTTGTATATGAGTGTAAAAATGCCCCTAACAAGTCCAGAGATGATTTATGGATGATTTAAAGGAGACATATTATGCTTTTTTTTGTAGTACTTAATAATAAACGCAACCATATAAAGGGTCGTTATTTTACATCTTGTTCATTGTAAACTGCAAAAATGCTCTAAAACGGCTTAGTAATACAAATCGGACCACTTCATAGTTGCATTTCTTCCAAGGGTCGTGAAGAGTATCGAAAACAAAAACTAGTATTGAAACTAGATACTCATTTGAGCAAGTATAGTATGGCAATATAAAAGAAAGGAGGCTTCTATGATGTAATGTTGAAAATCACATTCTATTGTCTAAAAGAGTTTTTTTTCTTTTGTTTTGTTTTGTTTTGTTTTATCATCGTGGTATCAAGTCTATTCCTTAGTATCAAAATCAAGTTTGAAATTCTAGTATTGTGGACACACTACTTCCTAGCAAGCAGAGGGTTTTCATGTAGATGTTTTTATGTTGAAATTTCAGAATTTTACATCCTAGAGTTTCCATTTTTTCCAATAAATGCACATTAGTATAGGGAAGTGAGCGGACATAGGGGGTAGGTGAAAACTGAAATTTTCTGAGCACTCAAGCCTCAGATGCAGGACAATACAGGTTGAAAAAAAAGTTGAAAAATCTACAAAGCTATATTTAGGTCACTGGAGAATCTATCCACATCAGCGGGGTGAAATAATGAAATACAATAAATGTGCTTTGGCCTCAATAACAATGCCTGGTAATGAATGGCCAACAATAATCACCAACCCATGATCGACTGCAATCCCAGTTACACAGCCCAAAATAAATGGCTTGTGTACAGACAATATTAAAGAGGGTGTATTGTACTTTTATGGCGTTTTAACAGCTAACACATAACATACTAAGATCACCGTGTTGCCTATTATCTATTTATCTATCACAACACAATCACTGTGCATCCCACTAATGAAACTACTGCACATCGCATCAGGTTTGTCAAGTTGCTGTGCACAGTTTTGTATCTTGTTTTTGTATATTTATGGAGATTGTCATTTGGAAGCATGGATGATGTTGGCTTGTGAGCAGAGCATTGGACAGAATCTGACAGCTAACCGTAAGGAGGGTTCAAATAGGGCCCGGGAGAGATCGCTAAAATACTCACATGGATGACATCTAAAACCTCTTCAGGCATGTTTTTAATGCGGGAACAATGTTAGAAAGTTAGAAAGCTGAAAAAATAGGTTTTGCATAATACTCCCTCTTTAAGATACATTGTTCCCCATAAACACCTTAATCCCAAACAACCCAAAGTTACGCGCGCAGCAGAGCAAGAGTCCGTAGCTCACAACACCGCGCATTCACCACTTTGTCTGCCCGCAGTAGGTCCCAGATCTGAGCAGCTCTGTAATGTAGCTACCCTATCTACATTACAAGCCCCCTCCGAGGGTATAGTCCAACAAAATGTGGAAAAACGCAATAATCCAAAAGCGATATAATCCACCAAGTTAGCTCCGCGGCCTTGACAGCGCTGGCATGGTCCCAGGTTGGCACTCTCTGCTGTGCATGTGTGTGCCATCTCCATGAAATACCCCGTGTGCATGGAGCGGAGACTGTATAAACAAGTGGACTTTTGCTGCAGCCAATTGAAGCTCATTGAGACTAGCAGTTATAGAGATGTATTTGGAGCCTAGTTCCATATTTGGAATTCCAACCGTGAGTATCATAGCAACCAAAGAGAACAGGACAGGAACGAGGCTCTTTGGTTTGTCAGGGAACAGACGCTTAGCAACGCTGTCGATCAAACCTGATGCTAACGCTATCGGGGGCAACCTCTGGGAAAGAAGGCACCTGTTTTATCTGTTATAAATGTTAATATCTTGATTTAGGGACAAAATAGCAAAATAAAAATACCAGGATCATGTAGAGCGGGTTAATAAACATTATTAATAAACATTTTAAGACCAAAATGACGAGGCTCACAGCAGCAGTTAGCAAGAGAGGGGTGACGGTTTTTCAATAGAAAGTGAATTAGAGCCAGAGTCATTGGAGCCAAAAGTGCACCCATGCTCACTTCTATTTGGAATGCGGTGGCTAGCAGGTTAGCTATGTCCATTTATGTATATAGTCTATGGCATGGAGATGGCACAAACAACAGTTTATGTTCAAAGTCCATATTCAGCAGTACATAATATTATGGAACACGGTTTACTCAAAAGGCAACAGATATGCCTCCACCCCTGCTGAGTGAAAACTTGGCTTGGGCCTATGTGGTCTTTACAACTCAAACATGAATGAATCAATTGTGAGTACAAATAGTGATGAGGGAACACCATTATAACGAGGCTAAAAGCTCATAAAGTTGTTTTTTTTTTTTAAATAACCCTGTAGACTTGTGTTTCCATGATGTAACTTTCTGGGAAAAAAGAGAAGCCAGTGCACAGGATTGCTGACATCTTGAATCATGTCATCATGAATGAAGCAAAATATAACTTCCGATATGTCACAGATCATGGGACGTTAGAGCATGGTAAAAAAGCCTTTTAACACATTCCTCCATGCAGAAAATCTCATCTTAAAACTGGTTGTCTACACATCATTTTTCTTCAGTGATTTTTGTTTTGATCATTTCAGCACCCAGATTACCTTTAACAAAAGCATGTCTTGGTAATTGCTAAGCACGATTCTTTTTAGACATTTTTAAACTGCTTTGATCCAGTGCATGCCTCTTCTTAAGGCAAAAACAGGATTTTGTGTGAACCTAAACCAGCTTTCAATGTACACATCATTTGAAATTTAAATCTAATACACAGTAACATTCATTGAACACAGTGCGAATGGGGTGTGAGTGTGTGAGTGTTGGTGGCAGTCGAAGGCGTTAATGGTGCAGATTGGCAACCTTACTTCCATCTGTCTGCTCCAGGGCTGCTGTGACTATAAAACCACCACCAAGTATGAAATGAATCTTTGGGTGTCTTGAAAGGCGTTACATAATCCAATCCAATGCATTCATATTTATTATTATTATTGAACATGAAGAACACTAACCTAAGTACAGATTTCCATTTTGTCTTCTATCAAATGTCACACAACAAAGTATAGCTAAAAACGGCTTTTGTTCCTGCTATTGTGGAGAGCCACGGTGCTCCTTTTATATCTACACGTCACCACTATTTAAATGCTAATGTGAAAATGAGAGAGGAGCGGCAGGAAGTTGGGTCCGTCTTTGTGTCTCGGAGTGTGTCGGAGCGCCCGGGGTGTGCGTTAGGAGCGGATAAGTGAGCGCCTTTGATTAGACGGAAACAGAGGCCCGGAGGAAGACGGAGGAAAAGTGTGTAGCCGACGTAACCCGGCACGCTCACACCTGCACTGCTGCTAATTCCACGCGAAAATGGGTCATCCCACATCGTTCTGTTGTTTTGTCTTTGCGTCTGTTTAAAAGCCAAGGTTCAGGTCTGTTTTTGCATAAGAAGTTGGTGCTCAAAGCCTAAAAATGCACACGAACGGAAGACAATGTTTGCATTTCCTTCAGTTGCGAGACTGTATGCAAGTTTCTTCATACCCAGTGATGTAGCCATTGTTTCTATCAATGTCCGTGAAACAGATGCTTTCTTAGGCTTTATGATAAGATAAGATAACATAAGCCTTTATTGCTTTCAAATGGAGAAATTTGTCTTGGACATTAGGGGCACAATGAAAACAGAAAACATCCAAACACAATTTCATACCAAGTAACTCAATACGTTTAACTGACCGAGAGCCACACGATCCACAGAAAGAGGCATTGCACATGTTCACATCTGGACTGCATACAAACTATTACACAGTCCCTTCATGGCCTAAGTACAGTTCCAATTGCACTCTCCCACTATGGAGGACCAAAAATTACATAATTGAAATAAATAAATGAATAAATAAATAAATAAATGTTGGAATGTGTTAAACTTAATGGTGAATAAAAAATATATGTGTAAATAAATAAAAAAAAATACACATTAATGCATAAATTATGGGGATTAAAAAGCTAAAATATGCTTTTTTTTGTTTGTTTTTTTACATTTCTGTATTAATGTATTAACTTCTCCATTTATTTATTTGTACATGTATTATATTTTTAAAAATATATTTATTTAATTATTTATTTATACTTTTTTTTTTTCTTTTTGACATTTTTATTACTTATTTATTAATTTTTACATGTATTTATTTACACATGTATTTATTTACTTTTTTTTTTTTTTTAATTTACTGATTTATTTATTTCCACATATATTCTTTTCAGCTTTTCTTTGTCACTTAAATGCAAATGAGTGGGTGGGGCTGACTGTAATTGACAGAACATCGGGGTCTGTTTCCTCTGTTTATGTGCAGGCAGCAGTTTCTATTTGGGTCACCACTACTTCAACCATTACTACTACTACTACTACTACTACTACTACTACTACTACTACTACTACTGCTACTACTACTACTACTACTACCATTACTCCAAATACTACTAATACTCCAAATACTTTTAAATACTCCCACATGCGGCTACTCCCTATATGGCCTCAAGTCAAGTCTGTACATCCACTATTGCATTTCCCTATGGGCCTAAAAGTGCAGTCAGTATTGCACTCCTCCCCATGTGGTTATTATACCCTATAGTTGTGTTATAGTCATTTCTTTTGATTCATTATTGAAATGGGCAAAGGAACAAATGAGTACTTAAATCTGTTCCATTTACACTGGAGCATCCTGTACCTTTTACCTGAGGGCATTAACTCATATTGGTCTGACAGGACGTGGGTGGGATCATTTGCTGTTCTTTGGCCCTGTTTAACGGCAGCCTCTGCAAACATCTCATAGAGAGTGGGGAGGAAGCATACCCATCATTTTCATGTTGTTATGTCATACCTGATAATAGACTCTATACAAGTCCTGAAAAAGGAGCATTACGTTTGTTTTGGCAACGTCATCATCAGGAAACATGTTCCTAAAAACAAGCCAGCATGATCAATCACTGCTAATGATATGTTCCAATCAACAATAAAAGAAGTGAACAGAGTCTGAGTTGGGTCTTTTTTAGGTTGTGCAATTACAATCACAGTTTATCCTGATGCATTGGTTTTTAGGTGCAAGTTTCCAAGGTTTGCAATCCACAAACTCACTGCAATATTCATATACACAGTTAGCACTGAAGCTAGATTAAACCAAAGGTAAACCAAAACAAAACCAGAACTGAGCCAGGCCTAAATCCAGAACTGAACCAAGGACAATGGGAAGTAGGAGTTAAACATAAGTACTGAACCACTATAAACTTAAAGCAGGCCTATTATACAAAATCGAGAGAGTTTTGAACCATGTTATAGTTGTTTCTACATCTTGAAGTTGTCTGAGCAATCTTTAATCACTTATTTTCAAGACGCCATATTGCCATTTTCACTGCCAGCGGCATACGCCCTCTGCTCTGTACTTACTTCGTTCGACAATTTTATGTTCTTAATCGGTGATATGCGTAGGATTCGGCAGCGCTGTGAAGTCATTTTGGCACAAAAATATCCGCTACTTCCTAGCGTGATGTGCAGCTATCCATTGGAGGTGCCGACAGCTTCGCGGCTCTTTGTTGTGATGATTCCAGCAGTTTTCTGAAGCAGAAGTCAGCGGACATGTTTCTTTTAGATGAATATTGCGAATTTAAAATGTGCAAATTATAACATAATGATCCACGGGTTTCATAGATTATAACTGTACAGCAGTCTCAAGCACAATAAGTCTTCTTTTAACTGACACAGTGTAAATGGAATTGGCTCACTTTCTACCACCTGATCCACACCATCAGGAGGCAAAACCTTTTTCCTCAATTTTTGTTCAGCTTGCTCTCAAAACATATAAGCTTTCATATGGAAACAACAATGTGCAATCTGCCCCTAAAGATGTTTTATTTAAGTTTGTATTCATAGATTTAAATTGGATATTGTAACTTCAAAGACTGTTTTCTCCAAATGCAGTTTTCTTATCACCCCTAAAAGTAGCACCTACAACCTCCAAAACGCAATCTTGTAATTAACTATTATACTATTTTGACAAATCACACAGAAGGATTTATTTAACAATCTTCAGTCAGATCAGTCTCAGTCTCGATTACAAAAAAAATAGATCCAAAATCCCGTTATTTTTTGTGTATCTAATGACAACAAAATTAAGACAGAGACATTTTTACACATAAACAGACTTTAAAGTTTGTTTTTTTTCTTACATTTACTTACATTGGACTAAAGAACTATAGAAATTAATATCTCCAAATGTATTATGTTTTCCTATTATCTGCAGTGTCTCGTCTTTCTGAAGTTGTAAAGTGAACCGCTTTCCTGTAGGCCTACTCTACTCACCTCTCGAATGAGAAGAAGCAGGAGATTTAAAAACGACATGACTTACATTTTGTGGAGCAATAGTTGCACGATTAATGCAGCGTATTTTCTTAACACAAGCAACTGCCAACAGTTTAATCTGCTCAGATCCCCGGCTTCTGCTCAGCATATGCTAATTAATTCCACAGGCACTGTACAAAGGAATCTGACTGGATTATTGAGAGTGCAAAAACCCGACTTTCTGTAAGAGAAACACTGCGTAATTCTCTGTGGTCTGCTGTGGATTTATGGCTGCTCTTTGACTTTTACTGCTCCTAGAGTCAAGGCAGGGCAGCTCCGGTTTGCAGGGACGTGCACAGACATGATGAGGGGCAGGTGCTCAACCAAGAAAAAAGGGTTCTTTTCCATATTGCTTAAAATGAACTTATCCACGGGTTTTAAAACTAAGCAAAAATGATTTAGCTTCTTTAGAGATTACTTTTAGGTGTGTGCCTGCTGAGGTTTAGCAGAAAAGCTTTGTGCGAAGGTGTAGGAGCTGAGAGACCAACAAGAATATTTTTATGTGAGGGGGCTCTAGGGTCCCTCCCCCAGGAGCTTTTGATAAAAATAAATGTAATTTCCTGCAATCTGGGGTGTTTTAGGTGAAGCAATCCTATTTTTTTAATCTGATACATTATAATGGGATATAGGCCCATTGTCGCAATTGGCCTATATCCCATGCGGTTGGCAAACATACAGTTGTTTATTAGACTATAAGAACTGGCAATACCTGTCATTAACTTCCATTTTAGAAACACTCAGCACTTGGTTCTCTGTGGAGCCCCAGCCCTCTGCTCTCTCCGTCTGCCACGCCCCTGCTCTCCAGGGGCGGAGCTACTGTCTGAGCAGCAGCCTCACACTGGGCTGTGGACAAATGCTCGTCGTACATATACTCGTGCTATTGAATCTACAGATGTATTATTGCATCAGCTGTTCTGCTCATAACATCGTGAATAAGAGGCGGATTGTCCAAAAATAAAAAAATTGGCTAAATGCTTAGACTGTCTAGAACATTTTTATGGACTCTAAACTGTTCCTTCAGTCTTTGATTTGGCGCTATGTGCTGTTAAGTTTAAGACAAACATGGAGTCTGAAGCTGCAACAGGCAGACGCACATGACCCATGTTTAGTGTTTAAAACAACTTTTACACATCTGCTGTCTTCATGAGGCAAATATTAAATCTAAAAAATGTGTTGACCACGAGGACACTTTAGTCAAAGGGGCAAGTGTTTGAACACCACCTGGGTGCTGGTATGAAAACATTGGGATCGACATTCTTTTTAGTGACCACTGTAATAAAAACCACACTTATAAGTTATACCGATATAAGTGAGGTTCATTTGACCTCAGAAAAACACTTGTCTGTAATGCTGTTTTGACCAGAAAATGTACCTGGTTTGCTCTAAAATTGCCAGAAAGGACTAGGAACAGTATATAATGCTATTAAAGCATCGTATGCACAGTTAAGTAGCAAGAAAAAGTTGAGTCAGTGTTTAGTTCCACTTTAAAATGGCCTACTGCTGGTTTTCATGTGAAACAAAAAGGCAAAATGTTTTATTTAAAAAAAAAAGACAATGGTATTGTTACTATGGTATTATAAAATTTTAAGATCATAAAGGCGTTAGCATAGCTGCCCAATAACGCTGTTACATGAAATGTGGAGCGAGAGTGTAGAGATATTTGGATTGTGTCGTTACGCATCATAGAATTTTCAGTTACCTAATGTTAACCGAATGGAGATTTTAAAGAATTGCATTCTTGTGGCTTTAATTTCCTTTCAGACATGCTTTTGGTCTCCTTGGGATAAGCATTTCACATTTTGTAACTTAAAATAATGTCTGCGTTTAGAGAATATACTTTATAAACTACAGATCCATATACAATGAAGCATTTAGGCATTGGAGCAGTCAGAAAGTAAACAAATGAAGTCCTTATTTTCTGCGAATGCTACGCTAATAGAGCTGTGCGTTTGTTGTGAACACAATTTGACCACAGTACGAGTCCGGTGATGGTTTATGGACTTAAAAACTGCGTAGAAGTTCTGAGTTTTATCTGTGATGTAACAAAGCAGGCAAAATGCGGAAGGGGCATTTTTGAGTGCCCAGAGAAGACGAGTTTAACACAAGCGTAAATAAAGCAAAATACAATTCCAGGTATGTTTTTGATGAGGGAACTACAGTATAACATGGTTCCAAGCAAAAAAAAAAGTCAGTGTCACATAATATGTTTATTTTTTACTCATCCCGGTAAGGCAATAGTCAAACAATATTATTCGCTCAAATAAATTAGCTCAACTTTAAAACATATTTTGACACTGATATCTCTATTTGCCAGTGTCCTAGCAGCATATTGGGTTGTTCCACAGCTCTTTTATTTAAGTACTTTTTTTTTTTTTTTTATTTTGGCTAATGCGACTGTGACATTTTCCAAACTTGCTTCAAACATGGCAGATTTCCATAGTAGTGTTTTTTGACAGTCCATCCCGAGCTCTATGTCAGGGCTGTCCAAACTATGAATGTCGCCCTCAGGCCAATTTTTGTTGGCCCTTCAGCTAAACTGAGTAATTCTGCTACTATAACCTCAATAACATCACACTGCATTGTGATACAGACCTAAAATTTTGTATTCAAGGTACAGTGTCTCTAAGGCGATGTAAAATGCACCCATCTGAAACCCACACTGCATTCTTCACCAGTCTGTGGCCTTCCGCTTTGATTATGCTCCAATATGCGGCTTTTGGTGAAAAAAGTTTGGACACCCCTGCTCTACGTGGTTGGATTTAATGTCCCCCTGCGTTCTATTCCCAAAGGCGGAGTGGGGATTGTGGTTTGGGAGCAGCGGGAAGGACACAGATACTGGTTTCACTTTGAGACGTGTTTTTGTGCACACTGCAGTCAGCACGCTCCCCTGAGCCCTTCGCTGCTGGAGGGAGAGTTATTGTCTTTTTATTAAGTTGGGGTTATAAAGTAAGTAGTTGTTTTGCCGAGTCAGCCTGAGCGCACTGAAACACGGTCGGGTCCGCAGTGACACTAGAGCACGGAGCAGAGAAGACGATGATGGTGGAGGAAAGTTACTAACAGAGCATGACTAATACAGGGCAGAGATGATCGTGTCCCGTTTACTGCGTATTTGTCCTCTCCTTTGTTAAAGACCTCATAGTATGCTATTTTCTGATCTGTTATAATGTTTCCTCGTCACCAACATACCTGGAGTTGTGTCATTGTTTAATACACAAACCCTATGTATTTAGGCTTGTTCTTTTCTCAAACTGAAAACAGTCTGTTCCACCTTGTAGTGTCATCAAGTGGTAATACAGGAAGTGCTCCATGGTGTTTTTAAACGCCATGCAGGTTCACTAGAATAATTTAAGTGATTTCAGCCCTGGAATTGCCAATCTCTATTGAACTAAAGGTAAAAGGTGGCTGTTAAGAAAACCACCACTACGTGAACAGAGAATTTTGAGTTTTGGAGATATAGACAGACTAATAAACCAGGGTTACTTAAACGTGTGAATGAAACAAAACGCAACTCCAGGTATGTTTTTGAGGAGGTAACAGCATTATAACATGGCTTAAAGCTCACAAGAATCCAATTTGTGTAATACAGGACTTTTAAAAAACATACACAATCATACAAAATTAACTTTTTTCAGCTTTTAACCATGTTGCCCCCTCATCAAAAACATACCTGCAGTTGTATTGTGTTTCATTCACACTTGTTTCATTAGCCTATTAATCCGACATAGTTTTTTTCTGAGCCTCAAAAATGTTCTATTCACATTTGGTAAGTTTTGTTGCGTCATATTTAAAACTATTAACTTCTCCTACGCAGTTTTTAAGACCATAAACCATCACAGCACTCATTCTGCGGTGAAATTGTGTTCACACGGAACACATGGCTCTATTAGCATAGCATTCCCAGGGGATAAGGACTTCATTTGTTTACTTTGCAATTGTTCATTCCCATTGCTGACAGCAGAGGGACGCCTAAATGCCTAACTGAACCAGAGGTGTAGTTTATAAAGTATAATTTCCAACCGCAGACATTATTTTAAGTTAGAAAATGTGAAATACTTCTCCCGAGGCGACCAAAAGCATGTTTAAAAGGGAATTAAAACCACAAGAACGCATAATAGGTGTTCTGTATTGATTTGATGCCATTGTTCCGTCCTGAGTGTATTTTTTCGTTGTCCATTCGCCAAATAAAAACTAAATTTGACAAAGAAATTGACTTCAAATAAACAATTATTTTAGAAGCTGGACATATTTCCTTTTATAATTTACCCAGTGTGTGTGATTGTACGAACCAGTACGTGCAACAATTGGCTGACTGCAGGGGGCTGTTTTGATGTTCTGTATGAATAAACACCAGTAAAAAAGTAGGGCTGTCAAGCAATTAAAATTTTAAAACACAATTAATCACATGATTGTCCAGAGTTAACTTTTTTTTTTATTATTAATGTTATAAAAGCAAACTTCACTATAACTACATAAATTTGGTCCTTGGATTTTAAAAGCTTAATATCGGTTATCAGTCACAACAGCAAAATTCCCGACCAAAATACTATAAGTCTGCCGTGGAGGGGGGATATGTGTAATCACTGATCTAAAATGAGTGAGTACATGTCCAAACACATGTCTAATATTTCCCTGGCTGTTTCTTACGCAATGCAGTTGAATGCCTCTCCTAGCGTTGAGTAGGCCTGATCACGATAACACATTTTGAAGTGGGATATATTGCTGAAGTAAATACAGATGATAAACGATAATATTGAGACTAATTTATGCCACTGACACAATAACCCAAGAGCAAATTTATACCGCAAAAATGTTTGTAAATACTATAATATTTTTAAAAAGACGTGAGCTGCAATAACAAAATGGCAGAATGAAACACTTTAGTTGTAAGTTTGCATCTGTAATGAGTCATAGAAGTTATTCGTTCCATCTTTTATGGCTTAGATCTTAAAATAAAATAAATAAATAAGTACACAGAATAAATATTGACCTCCAAAAAATATTGTTCCATCCAACATATACTGAACGGTGGGTCAATATAGTAATTATCATGACAGACCTAGACCTGAGAGTGCTCCAGATTTGGAAGATTCGAAACACAACATCTTCCACTGATTCCATTTACATGCATTTTAGAAATCCTGTTCAAATGGGACTAGTCTAGAGATCGGGTTTTAAGGTAAGGTAAACTTTACTGTCCCCGAGAGGAAGTTTGTCTTGGGCTACAGAGCCATTTTAGCTGCATGACATAAAATTCCATACACAACCACAGTCATGGAGAACAATACACAGATACATTAACTCTAACTCCATATGTAGAATATCTGCTGTCTGGTTAAAGCCCCAGTATGTAACTTTCTGGTGTTGGAAAGTCAACTGCATGATTCCGTGGAAATAGAAATTTAAAACCATACCATACTATACATTCCCCGTGGAGATAGATACGTTTTAAGCCATACTGTGGAATATTATAAGCAAAGTAACAACATTTCCACGGAAACAAATCAGGTTTGTGACAATGCAAACCCGCTCACAGTAAGGACGCATGTTTTTCAGTGCAATAAATGCAACCATAATGGAAAACATGCTTTTATTTTAGTAAAAAAAATATACTGGTAAAAGTTATATAACATAACGTACTATACAATAAACAAAAATCAATAAGTCATCCAACTTTCACAATTCACCATAGAGATTATATTAAAAGCTAGTTCCACATACAGGACACCAAAAAGTGTCACTGTTCAACAGCAAAACAGAGAATTAAAGCTATACATATTTTGTATTTCATCATTTGGGTTATATAATAATTAATGATACATACTGAAGACAGTAGATGTGTAAAAGTTGTTTTAAACACCTACAGTAAATTTTGCTGCTGCTCCGCTCCCTCCCTCTCTCTCTCCTGTCTCGCACTCGCTCATGTGCGCCTGCCTGTCGCAGCACAGGGCGCCAAATCAAAGACTGTAGAGACAGTCCACAAGACTCCCTAAAGATGTTCTACATCATCTGAAATTTTAGCCATTTTTTTTTTTTTTTTTTGCCAATCCGCCCCATATTCATGATGCAGATTTTCCAGGTGTGCATGTAAACACAATGACTGAATGAACTGAACTGAACTGTAAGTGAGGAGCAGGAGCAGCATGGGGACTTGGACAGTGGTTCTCTGTGGTCAGCACAGTCTCCTGAGGCCTCGTGGTGGAAGAGTTATTGTGTTTTTATTAAGTTGAGGTTATAAAATAAGTTGCGTTGTGCAGAGTCAGCGTTCAAACACTGCTGGATTTAGGGGACAGGACAGAGAGTGCAGTGGGATGTTAGTGGATAGCGTTGACATTTAAAAGTGAAACTCATCCGCATGATCGGCCAGGACAAAAAGCAGGTTGCAAATTCTGTTCAGAGATGCTGGTTGGATTCCAGTCTCTGTCCTTCAGAATGTCTTAAAGGACAGGAGAAGAAGGAGATTTTTACCAAACCAAACACCAAATTAGAAAAAATAATAATAATAATTGTTATCAGTAAAAGCTATATTTGATGTTTACTTTGCATCTGGGGACACAGAGAGATCAAGTTTATGAAATTGTAACAAAATCTTATATACGGTTCCTTTTACATATGCCTCACTGTTGTTGTTTTTGTTTATAAAAAAGACAATATTAAATGATTATTAATAATAATATTAATATTATTATTATTATTATTACGTACCTTAAAATATCTTAATGACATCATTCTAAAGTCAGCTGTTACCAGGCTAAAGAAACTTTTGTACTCATGCAAGTTTCTTGTTATGTACATGGTATGTTAATTATTCGGAAGTGTACAACATGGGAGACCAGCTGCTTAATGCTTAAGTCCTTGGCTCAGTTGATGTAAACAGTACTCTAGAGTTGGCCTCATACCATTAGCATTCATAACAAAAGCCCCATTAACTGTAGACAGCTTAATAAAGGGATGGCCAGGCTTTATGTGGCATTATACACCAGAGTGCCCTCTCAGTCCCTCATAACTTCTAAGCACAAGAAAACTTCAGTTTGAAATTCAGGCCATAGATCCAAAACTCTGATCAAACTAAATTGTTGGACAGTTATCAATACTTAGACTCAATTTGAAAAAAAATGTAAATTTTTGTTTTGAATTTATTATTACCATTAATATATTTGCACTTTATTATTATATTATATTGCGATGTGTGAGGTACTGTGTCCAAATCATTTTCCTTGGGAACAATGAAGTGTGTCTAAGTCAAAGTCAAGATTTCAATATTCGTGTCTATACCAAAAAAGTCACATTCATAGGACAAAAATGAAGCTTGAGCTGTATCAGAACAAGAATAAGACCACATAGACTAGTACACACCTGCACACGTGGACGACTGAAGGATTACACAGATATAAGGCCACGTGGAAATAGAAAAAGAAAGAACTATGATTGAATGTTGAAAATCACATTATATTATGTAAATAAAGAGTGTTTTTATTAGCATCGTGGTGTCATAATCGGTATTCAGTATTCAGTAGTATCAAATCTATTCCTTATTATAAAAATCAAGTTTTTTTTTTTATTTTAGTATTAGTATTTAGGACTACTAACACACTGTTGTTGTGGTTTGGAACTTCTGGTTAAGTGGGAATCCCATGTATTTCAGTGGAGAACTAGAGAGAAGTCTTGCCAATAAAAACTGATATAAAGTAGGCTGATTTGTTTAAAATGTTCAATGTTCATGTGACCAACAAGTCAACACTGCACTGATTCTCAGAGAGGTTTTAAAACGGCTCTGTATCCCATATAGAACTTATTTGCTGTTGAGATTGGCAGCCTCAAAATAATACAACCGAATGAGGGCGGTCAATTCATGCTTTTTGTTGACAATCATATTGTTTAAGCCCATTTTGTAATTTCTTCTGGTGTTTTCAGATAATCTAAAAGCTTCAGTCTGTGTTTTCTAATGTGTGAATTGTGTCACCATGGTAACTGTGGAACATTCTGCCATATAGACATACTTGCAGTACACCCCAGCGTGATGTCGCTGCAAAGAATGAATAGGGACTTGTAAAAAAAAACATAAATAGCCATAAAAAGTGTATGATGAAATGGTAATGCTGCATTTACACTGAACACGAATTGCACGTCAAAGGTGAGTGATTTACATGTTAACCCTATGTAAAGACACGTTTACTCTATGTAAAGCCATGTTTACTTGCAGTAAATGAATCGAATTGGGGGACGCCATTCCCGCTTTCTGAGTGACTGAAGCGGCACGATGAAGCAATTAGTTTGTTAATTATTTCCCTGTTGTTGTGACCTTCTGCTCCTCTATCTTAGCTAAAAATTACTTGAACTAAATGTGTATGAACATGGTCAGTAAATGTTTAGAACTGAGACAGAAACAGCACCTCTAAAGTAGGATCAGAAGGTTTCGCTCACAGGCTGATGAGGAGCTGACTCAGAGGCTAACGCGATCTTCTCCAGGAGCTAAGCCTATCTATGCAGGTGTGTCTCCTCTCCTTGAAGCTCACCTGAAGTTGTGAAGCAGCCCCTGGATGTCCAAGTTCTTGATGCCCATTGCTCCATACCTCAGCCATGGTGTCCATTCTTCAGTGGGGGACAGCTAAACTCCTGTCCACAGCTAAACTCCAGTCCGTAATGGTCGTCACCACCACTGAGACAATGTTGCTCACAGAGACTTGAAAACTGTCAAAAGGATTCACCAGGGGCAGGTACCTGAAAAATACTGTACAGAATCAGAATGAATTGGTTTCAGTTTCCAAGGCTGCAACTTTGGTTGGTCTTGTTTCCATTTTTTGTTATAATTTATTTTGTGCAGAGTTTACAGAACCAAACAGTAAGAATTGCACAATATATGTGTAGTTTGTTTATTTAAAATCAACAGTGACCAAATGCCTTGTCTAAATAATCTAATATATGGTGCTATTAGGCTCTAGTCTTTATTGATCAGTGTAAGAGCAGCCCTAGGGGCATACAAGTTTAAAAAGATCATTATTTCTACAAAAAAGGCATCACAGAAAGCCACAGAATTACAAAAACATAGGGCAGTATGGTACTCCTGTATGTCTAGGTGTCAAATTCAAGAGAAAATGATTCTGAAGGAAAAGAAGGAGTAATGTTGTCTGAAGCTCCTTACCTTAGCTACTTATCTTGAGCTGGACTTTGTTTTAATCTAAAATCAGAAACTGATTGGAAAAAAATGACAACAAATTCACTGATTTGTTTATTACTCACCTTAAAGCCATTGAGTTCATGCATGTCCTCAGCCAATAGCCTAGTATTCCCCTCCACAAATGTACAACATCCAGTCCACAAGACACAGCTATTAATCCAGTTTGAAACATTCTTTAAAAAAAAGTGAGGAAAAGTTCAGACTAGGTCCTCCTGTGTGTCTGTTTACATCAGGAGTGTCAAACTCTTGTTCACCAAGGGCCACATCAGCAAAATGGTTGCCATGTAATGTAAAATAAATGTAACTACTTTTTTTTAACTTGTTAATTAACTGTTTCTGTATTTATTATTCAAGTTACAAATAGTACATATGCATTTGCACAGATGTAAAAAAAAAAAAAAAAAAAAAAATGTCTGTGTAACTGCGTATCTCCTGATAAAATGACATTTTTAAAAGTCTGTATCTGGTTGGAGCACACGTCATGAAATAAATCACATAATTTTGAAATAATAATAATAGAATAATAATAATACAGTAAACTTATGATGCTCTTTTTTGGACAAGGAGAGAAAAACTAAAATATGGAAAAGTTTGAACAGGTGGGTTTTGAATGATTTGAAGTTGTGCAATACGTCCGACTTGCTAATGAGTTGTCAAAGTATTTTCCAAAGAGATGAGACACTAGCGGCAAACTCTTTCCTCCAAGATCCGGTGGAATTTTGAAGTCTACGTCTTCCTGAAAACTTTCTGAATGCACATACAAGTGGACTGTCCATCCAGACCTGTGCTCTGTCGGTATACCTGATCTCCCTTCAACCCGCTCCTCCCCCCTTTGTCCAGTTTGAATGCGCCACATGTGGTTCCGTGGAAATGTCATCACGGATGGTACAAAAGCTGCTCTTACTCGTCAGACGGATGTATTGTGGTCCTGACAGGTGCTGAATGGTGTGAATCTCAAGTTTTTCACTCTCTTGAACATGTTCTCCAGACAGGGACACCTCACCTGTCTCATACTGGTTCCTTGACCTGCTTCCAACCCGGGCCGTGGTTAGTTTTGGGAAGTACAAGTATGGAAAATACACATTCAGAATAGTAATTTTGAGTGACAGTATTCAGGTGCAGTTACTGTTTCATTTGGTGGTTTTCAAAATACAGTTAAGTTTCTAAAATCAAAAGATTAACGGTTTTGATCCTGCAGTTTAGGCTTCAAACTGCATTGTTTTGACAGTGAGAAAAATGGAACACAGTGCAATTTTTCTGTCTCTAATTGGTGATAAATATACACACAATAAAAAAGTGAAAATACATGAAGCTATTTTAATCTTGTGTTGTGTTATTACTAAGCATCTCATCAGTCTCACGTTATCACAATACCATTTATCACGATATGCATCTAACGGTACGATATTATCGCGATATTTTGGAGACTTTAACAGAATCGCTACTTTTTCTTTTTAAAATGCCTCCAAAAGACATTGGTGTCAATCATTAGTCATAATCCAAAGAACCAAGCGCTTATTAACAGTTATTTCTTCATGCAGTCTGCACTGAAACAGAGAAAAGGATCATGGTCTATATCAGGGGTCTCCAATCTTTTTCCTCTGGTGAGTTACCTTTATGAAACGAAAATGCCAGGGAGCTACAAATTTTAGTGGTCGCAAGAAATTGAGTGATAAGAGCCATGACAAGCCTTAGATGGAGTACAGTCAGATGACTATGAAATATAAACCCATCTATCCATTTTCATTTGCTTATCTGGGCCAGGTTGCAAGGGCAGCAGTCTAAGCAGGGACTCCCAGACTTCCCTCACCACAGATATTTCCTCCAGCCCCTCCTTTGGGACCTCAAGGTGTTCCCAGGCCAGCCGAGAGACATAATCCCTCCAGCGTGTCCTGGGTCTTCTTCAGGGCGTGCTCCCAGTGGGATATGCCCAGAACACCTCCCCAGAGAGCACCTCCCCTTGGCGAGCTACTTGGAAGGAGGTGGAGAGCTACTGGCAGCTCTCAAGCTACAGGTTGGAGACTCCTGATCTATATATTTTTAGTTTTGTTTGTTACTGCAACAAAACAAAGCATTTAAACAAAGAAGCTTGTGATTCAATATATTGTGACCTTCCACAATATTATTGTGAGACTTTTGACCATACAGTATAACGATATTTTGGTTATTGTTACATCCCTGGTTTTTACATGTTTCAATATAATGACACTCAAGTGTTCTTAGTATTTAGAATGCAGTACTCGGATTGGGTCATGTACCAGAAAATATTACAGAACACATCTCAAAGCAGGTAGTCCTGGTGTAATCCCAGTGGAAACCTGATTTATACCTGGTCTAGTTCATGGTTTAGTTCTTATTTAGTCTTCATTCAAATCTAGGTTAGATCTGGTTCTAGAGTGGTCAAAAATCGATACCCACACTAGTACTGAAACTCGACTACACGCATTAGAAGAATGAATACTAGTATCAGAGTATGACAAACTGGGCAAACTGAGTCCTTTTCAAAAGAGTACTCTTCAGAGGCCAGTCTTGTGACCATCTCTGACCTGTTTTTTGGAATTATAAATATGTCTTTTTATCGCAATTCATTGTCAGTCACTGTCTTTTACTGGGCCCTACCCTAAACTGCTCTGTGTGCTCTCTAGGGGCCCGAACACACATGCACTACATATACAGTAGAAATCTAATCTCTGAGCTCTAGTGTGTGTGTGTGTGTGTGTGTGTGACATCAGCACTAAAGCCTCTCTATGGCTGCATGACCTTTATTGGCTGTCAGCACAGAGAGGCATGCGTTTTAATCATCTCCATTTTCTTTAGCCCGCCTACCTCCTCCCATACCCACCAGGACCCTCCCATGCCCAGCCACAACCTACCATGCCCACCAACTAGGTCTGCTGCAGTAACTACAATATTGTAGTACTGAGGTATGATCAATCACATTGCACAAGAGCTCAAGTAATCGCAGTTACTGCATTTTGCATTTTAATGAGGCTCCAGGAACATGCCTGGCATAATTTTACTATTCAACAATGAAACAATTCATGTTTATGCGGCTCTAAGCTGCGGGGACACTGGGAATATGTATTGAAGGACAGTGGTGAGAGAGTAAAAGGTGTCTCCACCCCTTTAAGAAAAGCCACATTGGTGTCAGTGCTAAAGCTAAATGCACATCCCTTCAGTCAGAGGGCTCGAGTCTCGAGCAGACTGGATTTACTGTGGGTATACGGGCTTTTTACAAGTTACCTACTGGAGAAGCAGCAGCCTTAAATGCAAACCCACTTATCGGACAGCGCTAAAACCATACCAGACTGTATAAAACCACATGAAGTTTGGCTCAGCACTCGATAAACTGCGCTATGCAGGAACTGACAAGTGTCCACAAGCTCCGTCCAACATGAGTTTAGGGCAGGACAGCATTATAACATAACATAATAACATATCCCCATAACTCATCTCTAAAACTACATTTAGTGAACAGTATGGCTGATTCTGTCTGTCACTCAGGCCTGGCTCAGCTTCTTTCTTTTAAAAGCATAAAACCTCTCTGTAACATCTCAGAGTAGAGGCAGTGCAGACAGGAACTTCTTCATGTATGTATTGCCCCCTTTGATCAAAGTGTAATTAAACTTTTAAACTTTTCACTGGATGACCGGCTGTGTTTGACTATTTATTATAATGAATGTTAGGTTGGACCAGCTAAAATTAATATTTACCTGGCACCCATCCGCACCGCTTCCCATAATCTGCCGCAAATCCACTCGGCAGTCTGCACAGTCTGGGGAAGTGCTAGGTTCTCTCCCTGCTCCTGTCAGCTCCTTTGTCGCTCAGCTTTTGTAGGTTTTTGACATTTGCATTATGTGACAGACATCAAATGGAGCAGAAGTGCAATTTAGCCTTTATCTGATAGAGTCCCTTTCTTTCCATTCAAAGGCAGAACTTCAAAAGATTTTTTTCTGGTCAAAATAGAGACATGTTTTTTTGTGCCAGTTGCACATATGAAACAATTCAACAGTAGTAGTTGTCGATCGTTCAGGAAAAGATTCTTGTGATATTCCGTGAGCGCACACACTCACAAAAATCTATCATGAAAACAGAGCATTCAGATAACACATGATTTAGAATTGATGCTAGACGAGACATTTTTGGAAAGGCGGGGCTCCGCTATCGATGCACAGGGACTTTATGATTGACAGTCTGAGCTCCTCTGCTCGTGTGGAAACGTATCAGTTAAGCACTAAACTTATATTATCCACACAGTGCGTGTGTAAGTCTGATTAAAAATGTACAACATTTTGTAAGTGGTCATTTGAGGAAAATAAAATGTTAGTTTACCTGTGGATCACAGTTTTAGAATGGTCTAGAGTGTCTAGAAAAAAGGAATAAGACTGAGCCAGTATTACACAGATTTTTAAGATGCCTAAACCCCAGCAAAGTGAATGTACACAATTGTCAAACAAAACTAGTTTTTTCATTTTTAGCACATTTTTTAAGTGGTATTGCAAAAAAGCTCTTAAGGTCAAAATGAGACCAATGTGTGTCTGTGTCTAGTGTTGCATTCATGTGGCCCTCGGGTGCTGGAGTTCTGATGTTTGCATTCATGTCATGTCAGCAATAATAAAACCATGGGGTCCGCTCTTTAACAACATTTAATTAAGCTGATCAAGCTAATCAGTAGAACTTGTTGCTATTGCAAAACAAAATATTGGTCTGTGCTAGAGATTTAAGGCCGATACACTAAAAAGTCAAACTGTCAGCCCGATATATCAGCCAACCAATATACCATCTATCTCTATTCATGGTTTAACTTTCAGTTGAGTAACGTTTAGTCAAAGAGTTCAAATGTTTTAAAAGGACAGATCAGCTGATTTTGGTCAGTGTCCACACACCAGGTGACGATAGGTGTGGAAGTCAGCCCCGAGTTGTTTTCCCGACTTGTGTGAGCGTGTGCATATTTCAACTCAGAAAAACATTTCCCCGAGTTCCCAAGAACCACATAAAGGCAGCATAATTACAGTGTTTTTATTGTCCGACTCTCCTCCTAGCATGCTAATGTATGTTAGCATTACAGTGACAGCAGAACTCCGCTCTGGCCTCATTGCGGTAAATAATTATGATGCTAGAATGCGTTAAGAAAGTGACAAATCAAAAATAAATACATAAATAAAAAGACAAATCAGGTGCAGCACTTTTAAAGCAACACTGCGTAACTTTCTGGAGGTGGCACGGTACTGTATTTGCATGATTCCTTGGAAACAGAAAGTTAAAAACATACTTTGTAACATTCTCCGTGGAGGTAGATATGTTTTATGCCACACTGAGGAATATTATAACTAAAGGAACAACACGGAGACAACATGTAGCCTGCCTGTTTGTGAAATGAGTAGTTTAACCTCTCAAATGCACTTTAAAACTTTTGAAACGCTTATTACATATTTCATCATTTTTTTGTGCGTGCCAAACACTTTTGCTTGCACTAATTCCATTCGAAGGGTCAACGAGTTGGGCTTCCAGTGATCCACCCCAAACAAACGAGCCTAACGACTGGTCTGGATGTGAGTAATGCCACATATTAACCGTCTGATGTGCTCTTGTCAACATGGAGGATTAGAAGTGATGGAGTGTGCGGCCGTAAAGTTTGGAGGAGTACATAAAAAGTACCAGTTGATTTCATTTGGGAACGTGACGCTCCAGTTACTGAGGCGGGGATTTTCAAAGCTCATTAATCGTGCCATTAATCTGATGGTAAACATTATGGCCGTGCTGTAGTGATTGATATCTGTAATTAAACTGTCCAAGTCTGAGGAGCACTTCTTAAAGAGACGGTGAGCTCAAGTTGTTCCTACATGTATTATAGGTACCATCAAAATGAGATGAGTGAGGATGTCCAGTGTGTTTAATGGGAAAAAAGTGTACAGTTCTTTTAATGCACGTTTTATGACATAGTATGCAAATGTGAGTTGGTAATGATCACGTTCTCAGTGGTGGTAAGCTTCTTCTGTCCCTTAGCTGCAGTGAGGTGAGTGTGATAACCACTTCGCCACCATGCTACTTAAAGATTAAAGATATTACACACATTTGACTTTTTGTGCTTTTAACCATGTTATAACATTGTTTCCTCATCAAAAACATACCTGGAGTTGTATTTTTCTTCACACGTTTGATGAATATTTGTTTAGTAAGTCTGCTCCCTCTAAACCCCCTAAAACACATGGTTTTGAAACTTCCAGTATTGTGGCATCATAGGTACAAGTCCAAAGGTCTCCTGCGGTGTTTCCAGTCCATAAATCAAAGTCCGAGCATTTCTGCCATCAAACCAGATTCATTGTAACTGCACACTGTTACAATGTTGGAAAAAAAATGCTAGGCCTTAGAGTTAGTGTGATTTTTCAAATGTAATTCCGTCCGCTGCCAGTACATGGCGACAAAATCCCAGTTCCCAGTAGAGACCACACAGACCAGTATTCGCCCATGGACACGCCCATAAAATCACATAAAAGAAAGTACTATGATTCACATTCTATTGTTTAAAGATAGTTTTTTTCTTATCATTTTGGTATTGGAATCAGTATTGTGTCTATTCCATAGTATAGAAATTTTGTTTTAGTAAAAACAATTATTTAGTAACATTTGTTTGAAGATAGACATGAAATGCCAAAGCAAAGGTACTCAAGAGCATGTTTAAAGGCTATACAAAGGCAATACAAATAATGCATCATCTTTGGTCTTTAATAATTACATTACAAAGTTGTTTATTCTTTTATTGTGCTCTGTTTTATCATCACTAAATATCTGTTGCTGATTGATACCTACAAATGTATGTTTTACCACTGGATATCAAAACCATGTGGTAGGCAATGATAGTAGAAATCTATAACTATAAAAACTATAAACACTGGTAGTATGTACAGTGGAAATGACCTATTTAACAAACTTATTCATTTTGGTTTTGTCAATAGACTTAGACGAACATTACTGATCCATGAGGGACATTTCAAAAGTTTTAATAGAGATTAATAGAGATCGACCAATATGGGTTTTTCTCATGGCCGACCCCAGTACAGGTTGTTTGGTCTCCAGAGAAACCAATGGCTGATAAGCTCTGCCAGTACTTTTGAGCAGATAAGGAAGGCCGCCTTTGATTATTTTCACCAAATTATGTAATTTTAATTTGCAGCAAAACTCACCTTCAGTCCCTTTTTACCACAAACCCACAAGAGAGCTGTAGAGTCACGTTTTCACAACAGTTATCTCTTCACATTAAAATGTCGAAATAAAGCTTTGTGTGCACTCTTTAGGCAGTAACCAATTGGCTAAAAGGTGTGAATATCGGCCCGATATATCGACCAACCGATGAATGGTGCACTCTGTAACTGGTGGTGGAAGGTCTGCCAGCCGCTTGTCTCACTTAATGATTTTTTTTTTTTTTCTTCCCCATAGGTCTACTGCAGATCATTCCAGGCCAAGCAATAACTCCACTGAGACAGCTGCTGGCTAACCCTCCACCAGAAAATATAGATTTATATGGGACATTGTAACTTCAATGGCTGTTTTATCAAAATGGATTTTTCCATAAAGACCCCTTAAAGTAGCACCTATTTTACATACACCAAACTTTTTTGGCTCATTGCACAGATTGATTTGCAGACTGATTTATTACAGGTTTAACTCCAAAAATGAGGCAAAATTTGGATTTTTACGGCAATTTTCAGTAAAATCGAGTTACTTAAATTATAAATAAGATCCCCTCTGTATTTTTTATTTATTTATTCATTCTATATAATGTTAACAAAATGAAGCAAGAAATTTAAACCTGTCTCTTTCCATTTTCCATGGCCCAAAACTAAGGATGTCCCAATCTGATCTACGCATTTTTAGGGTATTGTCTTGGATCGGATTTAGTGAATAGATCGGGCTGAGACAGCAACAGCAACACACAGCTGTCACTGCTAACGCTGCAGCTAATGCCAGAGCTGCTTAAACACAGGCTGGAGGCTCTGTGTTAATAAACTCATCAATGAGAAGATCGGTATCAGGATGAAAACAAACATATCTGGGGCCAAAAAACTAAAACAAAAAAACATGGTGAAAACCTCTAATAATGTTTCTTCTTACACACATTTTCTTACTACAGAAGAAGTTTTAAATTGATACTAAATTTAAAATTTTGTCCTATTCACCTGCTGAGTCTCGCCTTAAAGGTCCTATATTACACAAAACTGAGTCATGTGAACTTGTTACCTCATCAAAAACATAACTGGAGTTGTCTTTTGTTTCATTCACACATGTTCCATAATCCTTTTTATTAGTCTGTCTACATCTTCAAAACTCAAAATGCTCTGTTCCACCTAGTCTTCAATTTAACAGCTACTTTTTAGTTTTTGTTTGGTAGAGATTGGCCATTCCAGGGCTGAAATCATACAAATGATTCTAGTGAAGGTGTGTTTTAAAACACAGTGGAGCACTTCCGTTATTACCGCATGATATCACAAGGTGGAACAGTGTGGAAGAAAGTGTCAAAGAGAAGAACTCAGCCTAAATATGCTGGATTTGTGTGTTAAACATATGTGAATGAAACAAAACACAACGCAGGTATGTTTTTGACTAGGAAACATTATAAAATAGATTTCTTTTTTTAAAAATATCGTAATA